>CAIGRS010325060.1:0-10574 GCA_903798395.1 Fraxinus floribunda | reverse complement strand
GACATTTGTGAAAATATCCCAAAAGATTATTGGAAAATAAAAGAAATAAATAAGAAAATAAGAATATTTGTACGAGAATTTGAACAATTTTTCCCCTTCAATTTTTTTCTACTTTTTTAAATCACCTCTACCAATGTACAAAGAAATAAATAATAAATTAACAATATTTGTACAAGAATTTGGACACTTCTTACCCTTTAATTTTTAGCCCATGTTCGTTTCACATTAGTAGAAAAAAATGGACCGTTGGTACAGGAGAATAGCGGTCATATTTGACTAGTTTGTGTGTTGGTGGGACCCACTCTGTTTAAAAAAAGGGTACATATTTTCATTTTCTTGCTTAAATAATGTGAACAAACATGGACTTATACTTTTTAAGCTCTAGTTCGTAGCCCTTGTGAGGCTACAATTTCTAGGAAACGACCTAAATATGATCAAAGTTGAAAAATACAATTTAGTTTTATAAAAGTCAAGCGATAGTTTAATGGTAAACTTAACAAGTTCTTCATTAAAAAATTATTGTGCAATTAGAGTTAATATTATTCTTAATATTTCATTACAGATGTACAATCCATGATTCAGAACGTGGAGGATGGAGGGACCGTGATAATAACTCGAAGACAATCTTGTGCCCTTGTTTGATAATAATTAAAATTTTAATTTTAATTTTAATTTATGAGATTCATAATTTTTCAAAAATACATTTCATCAATTTTTATCAAAATTTACTAAAAAATTAATTTTAATTCATACCAAGCAGGACTGTAATATATATTTCGAGGCTAATCAAGTTTTGTCGTTGATCCAATTCCCTCTGCACTGTAAAAAAAGGAAATAAATAAAAGGAAAATGCCATGTCAATTTTACAAAATTTAATTATTAAGGTGGTCCGAATTAAAAATACCCATCCCTTGCAAATGTACAAAAATCTACTATATCTTATTCACCGCATCGTTTACTGGATTTCACCGTACATGTTTCACACGTTCTCTCAGATGCACAAAGAGAAAGCCAAGTGGAATTATGTGTGAGGTCACCCCAAGAAATAAACTAACCCCAACAACCTCACACACGTAAATCAAACTGTCACGAAAATTCAAACGTCGAAACCTACAAATTATATCACTGTCTGATTTTTCCTTGTTTGTTCTTCTCTTGAAGTTGTTGAACTACTCTATGTAATTTTGTTGGTGCCTTGTCTTTGATTTTGTTGATTTGTGACTGTTGTGGGTCTGTCGGCGTTCAATTTCTCGGAAGTTCTTTACTGTGGTGGGTGGTTTAGTGAATGGACTTTAGATAAAGTTCTTGAATTTGAAGTGGGAATGGTTTTCTTGGAGTTTTGAAAGCATTTGCAATGAATCTTGAAAGTGGGTTTTATCAGAATCACGCCAAGGTGAGTTCTTTATTCAACTGCTAGTTTTTGTATGGTTTATCGAACCATGTTGGCTAAAAGTTTAAACCAGTAGATGGGACATGTTTATTATTCATAACTTGTCTTCAACACCCTCATTATGCACACGTCGAGACTTGAATTTAATACCTTTCCCAGTTTTATACCCTGCGAGATTTTGGCGTAATTTTTGTCCTAATTAAGAATTTTTTTATTTTTTTTTTGGTGCAGAAAGAGTCTTGGAGAACAGTATTGACATTGGCCTATCAGAGTTTGGGTGTTGTTTATGGAGATTTGAGTACATCACCATTATATGTATACAAGAGCACTTTTGCTGAAGACATTGAACATTCTGAGACTAATGAAGAAATATTTGGGGTTTTGTCCTTTGTTTTTTGGACATTAACTTTGGTTCCTCTTCTAAAATATGTATCCATCGTCCTAAAGGCTGATGATAATGGTGAAGGAGGCACATTTGCTCTATACTCTCTTTTATGTAGATATGCGAAAGTGAATTCATTGCCTAATTGTCAATTAGCAGATGAGGATTTATCTTCATACAAGGATGATATTACTGGTCCGGCTCCGTCGACTTTTGGGGCTAGGCTAAAATCTACTTTGGAGAAGTATAGAATTTTGCAAAAAATTTTGTTTGTATTGGCTTTGATTGGTGCTTGTATGGTGATCGGGGATGGTGTATTAACTCCAGCATTATCAGGTATGCTTATTTTCGTCAAATTTTGCCTAATTTTTGACATTTTGGAGTTTTTAAATGAGTTGAACTGCTCGGATTTGTATATTCTTAAAAGATCAACAAAAGAGTTGTCTTTTATGGTTGTTTCATTCTGGCTTTGGCACAATTGAACGTTCTAATGAAACTTCAATTCATCTTTGTGGCCTTCATTGCAGTTTTTTCTGCTGTTTCTGGCGTTGAACTTGCCATGTCAAAAGAGCATCACAAATGTAAGTCTTTTAATGCTGTGCCACAACTAAGAAGATTACAATAGAACAGGTGCTTGTTGAATTTTCTCGAGAAAAATTTGGGGATCAGGGCCTATTATTTTCATGCTTCTGGAAAAAATGTTCATGTTCTTTAAAAGTAGTTGACCCTTACAGCCCTTATTTATTCGTCAAATCGTGTAAGAAATTTATTTTGCTTAATTATGGAGCCAAAAATAATAATGTGTATTTCTTCATCGTAGAGATTGTTTAATTTCCTTCTCAAGATATCCCCCAGAGAGTATAATGCTCATGCTCTACGATAATGGTGCTCAGTGACATTGTAGTTGAGATTTAGAAGATTTTTATATACTTTATACCATATTGAAGGATATGAGTCCATTACAAACATTAGGCGGTTTATTTCTTTCGGGAACTTTCCGAATTTTGGAATCGCATTAGGTGCCTTCCTGTTCATAGAGGATAAACTCTTAGTATGATTGTAGGAATTGAGCCTACGAATTCACCATTATGAGTTGGGTGCTTTAACCATTATTCAGCCATGGATGCTTAGCGGGATCCATATTTGAAGTAATTTATGGTTCAGAATAATGCAACGAAAAATAATCTAAAGGTTTTCTCTTTATGGGTAAATTTAAATGGAATAAGCTTTCTTTGTTTGGATTCCAATGAATATAAAGAGGAGAATTTTCTTGTGAAAGTAATGTCATACAAAGTACCATATTAGAGGAAAAGTAGGTGGACATTTGGCGTTTTGCCTTTTATACAATATTTTGCTAAAGATATCACATTTGGGTTTGAATTGTTATGATTCGAGATTGGTTGGGCAGATACAAATGAAAAATTTCACTATTAATACATTAACATAATTGAATGTTAGAGAGTTTTGGATCAATACTTTATCCCCTATCAGGAACCATTAATACAAAACATTGATGGTCTATGTTATATGATGTTTGATGTATAAATTACATGGTAAACGTGAAAAAGATGTTCCATAGTAATCCAACCAAATATGTTTGTCAACTATATCAATGCTCACCTCCCTTTCTTGAAGTGTTGACCTCCAACTTTTATCTTGCTGATTCATACGTGCTTTTGGTGTTACCACTTTATTTAGCTTCGAGAGGCATACATCACAGATTCTAATGCTTCTTAAATTGCAATAATCTTGCAGATGTAGAAGTCCCGGTTGCTTGTCTCATACTGATAGCTCTATTTGCCCTTCAACATTACGGCACCCATAGGGTCGGATTCTTGTTCGCACCTGTGGTCTTAACATGGCTTCTATGCATCGGTGCTATTGGTCTGTACAATATTTTTCACTGGAACCCTCATATCTATCGCGCTCTATCCCCATATTATATGTACAAATTTCTGAAGAAAACAAAGAGAGGAGGCTGGATGTCCTTGGGTGGGATCTTGTTGTGTGTAACAGGCAAGTATTACACTTAATTTTTATATCAAAATTTCAGATTATTTATTATAGCTTGTATAGTCTTGTTTATAATACATGTTCAATTCCAGGTTCGGAAGCAATGTTTGCTGATCTGGGACACTTTTCCCAGTTGTCAATAAAGGTATAGTGCCTACTTATGTTTTATCTGATCTAATATCAGGAATATAACTTAAAACTTCACAAGATTTTTAATCTCAATTGGAGTTAAACATGCTTTGATCTTATTTTGAAAGTAACTTTTACTTCACTGCCGCATCAAGTAACTTCAGATTTTGATCAATAAAACAATTTATTTATTTTCAAATTTGTAAACATTTTAAGCTTAGCCGAACTTGCTCTTTGTATTCGATGATACTGCTGACATGTAAATTAATGCATCAGCACCATTCTTCATAGGTCATTGCGACTATTTTTATTTTTTTATTTTTTATTTTTGCATATTTATGCATAGGGTTTCATTTCTAGATTGTTATCATTATACAGTTGCTGCATTGTCTAATATATGCCATGGATCTGCAGATAGCCTTCACATCCATTGTTTATCCATCACTGATCCTTGCTTACATGGGGCAAGCAGCTTATCTTTCTCGGCATCACGAAGAAAACAATAAACGTATTGGATTTTATGTTTCTGTTCCAGGTAGGTACCTTTACTTTTTCGCTCTTTAAAGGTAAAAATGTTAATAATAGGTGAGTTTCAACTAACGAAATATATTCCCCTTCTGTGTCAGAAAAACTGCAATGGCCTGTTCTGGTGATTGCCATACTTGCTGCTGTGGTCGGAAGCCAAGCCATCATTACTGGAACTTTTTCGATTATTAAGCAATGCTCTGCCCTCGGATGCTTTCCGAGAGTCAAAATTGTGCACACGTCATCGAAAGTTCATGGGCAAATTTATATCCCCGAAATCAACTGGATTTTAATGATCTTATGTTTGTCTGTAACTATTGGCTTCAGAGACACGAATCGTATGGGCAACGCATCAGGTTCTTTTTCTCTTTTCATAAGTTTTTAAGTCAAAGGAGAAGTGTTTCTATGGATATCTGAAAATCTAATGCATGTGTGCTAAAGTGCATTATTTTTTTAATTCAGGTCTGGCAGTTATTACTGTTATGCTGGTCACAACTTGTTTGATGTCTCTAGTTATCGTTTTATGCTGGCACCGGAGTGTCATCCTTGCAGTTTTGTTTGTCTTATTCTTTGGGACAATCGAAGCCTTGTATTTCTCTGCTTCTTTAATCAAATTTCTGGAGGGAGCTTGGGTTCCTATTGCCCTCTCATTCATCTTGATGATAGTGATGTGTGTCTGGCACTATGGGACACTCAAAAATTATGAATTTGACCTCGAAAATAAGGTGTCTATTGATTGGTTACTCGGTCTGGGTCCTAGTTTGGGTATTGTACGTGTTCGTGGCATTGGCGTTGTACACACAGAACTTGTATCTGGAATCCCAGCTATCTTCTCCCACTTCGTCACCAATCTTCCAGCTTTCCACCAGGTTCTTGTTTTCCTTTGTGTTAAGTCCGTCCCAATCCCTCATGTTAAACATGAAGAACGGTTCCTTGTGGGGCATATTGGTCCAAGAGAGCATCGCATATATAGATGCATTGTTCGATATGGTTATCGTGATGTTCATATAGATGACATGCAGTTTGAGAATGACCTTGTATGTAATATTGCTGAGTACATCCGGACAGGGAGAACCGATTTGAATAATGTGGATGAATATTCGACAAAGCAACACAAGGAAATGATGGTGCTCGGAACACCTTCAACCCATTTAAATGGAATCCAATTGTGCAACGACGAAGATCTGAGTCAAGAAATTGTTGGCACATCGGAGCCTACAGAAACACAGTCTCCTACTATGATGAAGCCAAGGAAGCAGGTGAGATTTGTCATCCCGGAGAGCCCGAAGGTTGATACAAGTACGCATGAGGAGTTGCAAGAACTTGTGCAAGCCAGGGAAGCTGGCATTACATATATATTGGGACACTCTTATGTGAAAGCAAAGCAAGGATCAAGCTTACTAAAGAAGATGGTTATAAATTTGGGGTATGGTTTTTTGAGTAGGAATTGTAGGGCACCCACCTATGGGTTAAGTGTACCACATCCTTCAACATTGGAAGTGGGAATGGTGTATAATATATAAATTTAATGGGATAAATATAGAGTATAGTGATAAATTATATAATTGTATTTTGTTAGTTTAAGAAATAGATAAGAATTTTGTAATTATTACTTATAATTGGGAATGAGTTAGTCATGGAATGACATATTTGGTATACTGGACTAAACGTGATTTTGTAACAAAATTTGTCGACTGTAGTGTGAAGTTTAATCTAGCAGGTTTAACTACGTGGGTAATGGGTAATGCTCGAGATAACTGTTCCTTTTCTTTTCTTTTTTTTTCTTTATTTTTTTTCACTCAAATATCAAGTGGTAACTCAATTTCAGTATTTTTGAAGATCTACAGAACCCTATATATTTTCCGGCCTGTACCTCTATATTGGATCAGGACCAACAAGTTTGAGAGACACTTGACCCAATTATGTACTGAGGCCTAGATGATACTACAGTAAGAAATGTGAATGGGCAAGCTTCGGTTCAAGCCCATTTTTTTAAAATACTTTTGGAGAACAATTTTCTCACTTAATTTTGAAGGTCGAACGATTAAATTTCATGTGCTCCTTCATTCCAAATTTACATTTATCTGACTACAAAACACGAGCAAGCTTTAAATTAAGTTTGGAACGTTGAATAAAATACAATATGATGGGCAAATATTTTACATGCATTTTTGTTCAATCATATCTAGCCTGGGCACTGTTTGATTTTGGTCCGTTTCGAATCCAACTCGAAATCAAAACCAAAATAGTCGATTTTTCGCAAATTTCAATCCAATCGAACCAACCAACCTAAACCATATTGATTTGGCTCAGTTGATTTGGGCATAGATATCCCAACAAATTTCAATATTAACAGATCATCAAATATAAATGGTATTTTAGTGTTCTATCACATATATCATACATTTCAATTCAACTCATACAGCTACAAACGAATGGCAGTCCATAATATTTGGATAGTGTTAGGTTTCTAGTTGTATTGACAATTTTTTAGACAAAATGATTATTGTAAAAGAATAGGAATGTTACAAAAGAGTTGTCAAAGTCTACGAGTCTTTTGGAGGGTTATATAGATGAATTAACAGTCTTTGGGTTCAAGTATGGAACAAAAAGAAAGAGTCATCAAATTTTCGTTGTCGCTGATGCTCGAGCATCCAAAGCAAAATCATTGTGGCCCTGCTCTCGTCCGAGTGATGCGCCTTTAGCTCACCTGTCGCTTGGCGACGGTGTTTTTCGAGAAACCCTAGTTTACGTTTTTCAAGAGTTTGGCAAACCATATCTTGTTTGGCATATTATTGATCATAATGTTGTCATCGTTGAAATCCCGTCAGAAGAAAATCATATCTTGCTTGGCATTACTTATAACGATGAGTTGGAAGACGATGTATGGTCGATGTCTGTCGTCAGGGAAGAGGTGATTATCATAAGCATCGATGATGAGGGTGATAGTCAGGTGTCTCCTTTGTTCGTTATTGAAAATATGTACATGTCACTAAACTATTATTGTAGTGTTAATCTCATCCTAGAAGGGTTGTTATTGCCGTATTGGTGTAATATAAATGATTGAAACAGTTACATTATCCTAGATCGTCATTTTGTGAACACTTCTATTAATGATCTTCTCAAAGTTCTTGGGTTTGTTCCTCAATGGTTACCAGTTCGAATCCTCTCAGGGCCACTGAGGTGAGTACCGACTGTAAACTTCAGGCATGTGGGATTAGTCAAGGTGCGTGCAAACTGGCCCGTACATCCACTATTAGAAAAAAAATCTTCTTGAAGTTGACATGATTTATGTTAGAAAGGGTTGCGTTTATAGATTTTGATAGGTTGTGAACATCATGTATCATATTGTTCTTGAAAAAATAATAAGTCTTGAAATGAATTGATAGAATGAGTAACGAATGCAAAAATATGTTTCACAGTTTAAGATTCTTTTATTATTCTCGAATCTCATAATATCCTCATACATGCATACCATCACACAAATAATATTTGCTAACACATGAATACATAAAATGAACATACTACTCGCATGCAATATGTTAAACGCTAAACATTGTGATAGCCTAAGAATGGCTAATCAAGAGAGGGATGAATTGATTATTTAAAACTTTTTCGAAGAATTAATATAAATTCAAGCAAGTTAAGACAAAAAAAAGATAAAATCAAATAATAAACACGAATGTAAATGTGATGAGTAAAAGGTAGATGGTGCAAATGATATAATTGTGGAGGTTCGATTCAAAGCAATGATCTACGTACTCCGTTACCAAGCTTTCCGGTACGAGCAAGGCATTTGCACTATGTTGATTGACTTGTGGTACAATACAACCCGTTTACAATGCTTTCGGTGACTTACAAACAAGGAGTATCGATGCTTATACGATGTTGAGTTTTATGAGACCTCAACATGATCCAAAAATTTAAATGGAAATTGATTTTACAATTTGAAATTTCTCTTTTAATAAATGATATGATCAAATGAAGTACTAAGAGAGAAATAGGCTAACACTTTAATAGATAGCAATAAATAAAGCTCAAGTGTTAAGTGAGAAAAACTTTGATGAGTAGAATGATTTTCAAAAGTTAATTCAATCAAAAAATTTCAAAGTAAATGATTTGATCTGGATAAATCAATATAGCTTTGCTCAAGAATATCTCACATAAATGCTCTTACAAGTGTTTATTGAATGTAAAGTGAAATTGTATTTATAGCAATCGAAACATCAAAATTTTTGACCAACCAGATGACCCATCCGAACGTCCGCTCACTGAATCGAACAACCAAACTAGTTGTTGTACATCAAAATTTAGAATTGTTAAAAATTTGACCTTTGGACAAACCGTACGTCAGCTTGGACAAATTTTCTCAAATTTTTCTTTCTTGATTTATTTTGAAAAATATAGGATTTTGAAAGATATTTTCACTTAATTTTTCAAGATAAATGATACTTGTAAAAAATCAAGTGGAAGTTTTTATATTTTTGAAAAATAATTTTTATGCAAGTGTTTTCATGAATAATATATCTCGTGCATAAAAATTCAACTTTTGAACTTCTAGTGATTCATTGCTAAGTATTAAAATATTTTACTTTTACATATGAATCCAAATCATCTACGAATCCAAATCATCTAAATCTAATATCTTCATTGAATACTTGATTCGACATAAATGCTTGATTTGTTTTTGTCTTTGATTAATTTGACGTGAACGCTCGGCTTCCATCTCGATTTTCTTTAATTGAAAAATTGTGAGTCTTTTGATAGCAATCATTTTTGTCTTTAATTGATCAATTTGACCATAATAGCTATGAAGACTTGAATCCAATTGTTTTATTGATAAAAAAATTTATTTGTTATAATCAAAATATAATATCAACCATAGGTCAACATAGTGTTCCCTAACTTCATCAAGTTTTTAACGTTACTCTCGATACTCCAAAAATGTCAAGAATTATATTTAAAGTATCATTCTCGACATTCACAAAATGTTGAGAACGATATGTCTAGCTTACACATCACCATATCTATTCTTTAACTTCAACCACCATTTTTTCAAAGAATTCATTCCAACATTAATAACATTGTCAATACACAACTACCTTAAATTTCTATATGTCAAAGTTATCAAGGAAGAATGTGAGACAATAGTTGAGGACCACATAACAATGAATATGATTAATTTTTAAATGCTTCAATAATCTTACAACAAATACTATTTAATTATTTAGATAATATAATTCTTTTAAATCAAATATATAACAACAACCATTAAACACAACTTACCAACAAAAACAAGTTTTCAAAGAAAAATTACATTCTATCAAGAATTGTGAAAAGCCTGATCAATTCGCAAATTTGGATGAGATTAAATTTTTTGAAATGAAATTGTATGATTTCCTTATGAGTTGGAATCATATAGTTTTTGGTTAGTGTTCATTGAGTTTCTGCGTCATCATCTTCTTTTTATTTTTTTCCCAAAATAATTGGTTAATACCTAATAGTTAATGTAAGCAATGAACACATTATGTGATAACTAACATTATTGTAGCTTTTCATGAGAGCTATTTGTTAGTCTCAAAAAGATGCATTTTTTTGCTTCACTTTTTATTAAGGGTAAAATGGGTATTTCAGTACCAAATTTGGCCATCTTTAAAAAAAATATTAAAATTAAATATTTTTCAATTGGTAAGATGGAATTAGACATTTTGTAAATTCATATATAAAGATGGTATAAATAAGTCAACAAACGCGGCTCCAAGTTGAGACAATTATAGTCCAGCTCCAACCAACCAAATCTTCCCACTAGAAATTGGCAATACCACTTGAAGATGGCACTCTTGTAGTCTTTGACATTTTAAAGTCAAAACAATCATCACAAAAAAAAAAGAAAAAAAAAAAAAAGTCAACCTAGTATTGACCACTTAATTTTTTTTTCCTTTTATTTAAATCTTATCGCGTTTTTATTAATATAAAAAAATTGAAGTCGGTTGTATGAAATATTTTAATCCGTCGATTTTGATCGTGATGAAAAAAGTTTTTTGAACATTTTCTTCGAAATGTTACGTATAGTATGATTAAAGCATGCATATCTTTCTATGTATAATTGTCTTACCATAGTAATTATGATGCCAC
>CAIGRS010325045.1:0-11201 GCA_903798395.1 Fraxinus floribunda | reverse complement strand
TTGACCTGTCAAATCTGAAATGAACAACACGAAAAGTCAACAATCATTACTAAATAACTAATTAGTTTAGCCAATAGCACAAGGCGATAAAAATCATAACTCTACTTTTCAATACTCATAATAAACCGAATTACGAATTCAATTGAACATAAACATCAACATCTTGTTAAAAAAATAATTACAATGAAACTAAATTGAAAATAAATTCAGAATTAAAGCAAAACACAATTGAACTTACAAAATTAGAAAGTTGATATGAGATTATTGTCGGCACTTCCACTTTGTGTGCGTGATTGCAGTGCGGTGATAGTGTATGTGGCAGGTAGAGAGAGTAACCTTGGAAGGTCCGAAGAAGAAAACGAATTAAAAAAAGAGGCGATGAATTAGAGAGGACGGTTTGTTTACTAATTACCAAGCTAATCAGTGGAGATCACTGCTCTTTCTGTTACTACTAAGACCATGTTTGGTATAAACCGATTAAGTTATCATCTGATAAAAATGAGCGAGTAGTATTATGGCCTATGGGTCCTTCGAGATGTATTCACAAAAATCGACTCGAGTATTTATAAATATGAGCCAAATAAATTTTTAATTTTTTTTTAAACCCAAATCGAAAAGTATAACCCTCCGAGAATATTTGTATAAGCATTTAAATTTTTATTTAGTCGATATTTGGTAAAGATTAAAATCAAATTTTAATAGATTTTGTTAAAAATTGATAAAATTTGTTATTAAAATTAATATTTTACTTTAACTTAAATTTTAATCAAATTTTTTTAGTAGCAGCAAACATGGGTTCAAAATATAAATAAATAAGCCATCCCTAATTAATTGAGTCCAAATTAAATTTTATTATGATTTAATTATTCATATTAGTATGTGTTTGGTGGGAATTAAAATTATATTTTTAATAGATTGCGATAAAGAATTTTGAAATGTGTGGTTGAAAAGTTGTGGGATCCATCAAAGATAAGGTTAATATTGATTATTTGACTTTGATTTAGATTAAAATTTGATTTTAATTTGAAACAAACGTGACCTTATTTGTTTGGGTGAGGAGGAGAATTAAAATATTAAATGGAAAAGAGGGGAGAGAGAGAGAATAAAAAAGTAGGAGAGCAGTTTTCGTTTCAGATAGATTTCGGATTAGATTTTGGTTGCGCATTGGATTGGTGATGTCGCTTAAGCACGTGACATTAGATTCTTTTCCACGTGACATAGAGCGGCAGAAGTTGCCATTGCCAATTATTATTTGGAGAAAAAAATTATTTGCACCTCGTATGTTCGAATTTAAAAAATAACATGTTTGACAATCATTATTTGGAGAAAATAGAGTTTTGAATAGTAATTTTTAAAAAAATGCGTGGTTAAAAAGTAGAGAAAATCTTTTAATTTTCCTGTAAAATATTTTATTTTGTGAATATATAGATGAAAATAAATATGTAGAAAAAAAAGTTTAAAAATAATAGTTGTCAAATAGGGACATAATTGCTACTAAATATTTATCTCGTGTTTTAATGTACTAGTATTTTTGCACAAAAACAATATTATAACTAAATTTTGCTAATTATTAAAAGATAAAGGATAAGAATGTGATAAAAAAAAAAAAAAAAAAAAAGTTCATAAATGTAACAATGAGTAAAAGGTAGGAACCTTTAATACTATTAAAATGTGATAATACTACATTTTTTTAGATCTTTGGACTCCATTTTAATGAGATTTAAAAAAAAAAAATGAAATAGTAATTTTTTGAAATGTGTGGTTAAAAAGTAAAGAATAATTTTGGATTTATGTATAACATTATTTTATCAAAAAAAAATGCATTAAATTAATATGAGCACAAATAGGGGCTAAGGGTATCCACTTGCATTATTATGTAATGGTTAATGCCCCAAGTACCGAGCTGATTTTCACAGGACCTTTACAGGTCACTCAAGTACCGGGCTGATTTTCACAGGACCTTTACATGTCACTCACTGCAGAGCTGGGCCCACCTCTGCATTAAAAAAAAAAAAATGTGGTCCACCCCTTGTATCTAACCTGGCAAGGGCCTGTAAATCAGGCCCCTATACTTGTAGCAAGGTTCGTATGTAATTATTCTTATTATGTGTAAATCGTACATATAAAATTCACTATGAGGTGCAAAATTGATCCGGGTTTTCTTGAAATATATGAATTTATTCATTATTTTTTAAAAGCGGAACTTAACCCCTGTTTGATGCACATTAAAATGGAAATAATGCATTTGTTGGATGAGGTGATGTTGATATATGGTTAAAAAAGAAGGAAAAGTTATTGATGTGATGAAAAATATTATTTTATTAAAGAATGTGGTTGAAAATGAGTAGAAGAACGAGAATGAAAATTATAATATAGCTCAAACTGGGGCTTAGTTAGATCTCTCTTTTTATTTTATTTTATTTTATTTTTTGTAATGCACTAATTAAATTATTTAGTACCATTCATACTTCTATTCGTTTCTTGTGTTTAGACTTGAAAATTGTCATCTCAACTCTCTGGTTCATTGACATTTTAAACGAGATAATATAACAAGATATGAAAACAAAATTTTCATATTCGAGTCTCATCCACATAAATTGTACATGTGTCACGTGCTTAATTAAAAAAAAAAAAAAAAAGTCAACATGTGCTTGACGCTAGCGTTTTAAACTTTTGAATAATGCTATCTATCATCGGTGCTACACAGACTGATGCTTAATACTAGTAGTGATGAATTGCATTACTCTAAACTTTTAGACTTAGTATTTCAAAATTATCGTTAGAACAAAATATTAATACATGCTTGTTGACGTTATGAACAAAGTTCGTCCATGAACACCACTCAAGCTTGTGGTAATCTAAAACAAAATTAGCAAAGGCTAGTAGCATAACAGATCAAATTATCATTTCAAAGATAAAGAATTAACTCATTCCCTAATTTTTAACAATATTTCCATTGAATTGTAGCAATATTTTTCAAAAATAAAAATGCAACTTTGGTTCCTGCCAAATTTATTATGACAGGGAATGTACAACTTGAAAGGAGAGAGATCGATGATCGAATCTTTTGTGTGAAACGTGCCCAGCCAACATCCAGACTCTGTTTCAGATCTTCTAGCAGAAAGCTATGGCAGTCGCACTGAATTTGAAGCAGCATTCAATCAGAGAAATGCTATGAAAGCTAAAGCAATTCTTTCTGTGCTTCATGAAAAAATTTCTTTGCCCTTGATCCTTGTTGACAGCCAAATCTAGGTTACGCAGTTCCAGTTGAGTATGCATCTATGCAGCTCCTGGCAATACTTCCCTAGTAATATCGATTCATATGTCCAAATCATCGTCAGGGTCCTCGTCTGAATCTGGCATCTCGTCATCTGAATCACGAAAATATATAATTTCTCCCCTCTCTGAATCCTTAATTGTCAGCACTTTCTCAGCAGAAGTGTATTGCATTTCAGCATTGTCCTCGTTGGGAGACTTTCGACCATCATAGATTTGAATGGTTTTACCAATTCCTTCAAGCAAACATGGAGGCATGATTAAAAAACGATATACTCGAAAAGAAATAAGAATTAACTATTCTTAATCTGACTCAAAATTAATATTTATTTACAGAAAAACTAAGTTCATAATGCATCCATACCTTGGTGCTCAAATGGAAGTACAACTTTTGCCCTGTCATTTCGCTCCTTTTCCGACAATTCTAGATTGAACTGGACCTGCCAACAAAGACCCAATTTGAAATTTATGGAATGAGTACTATTATCTGATTCCTGGCTTGGACAATAAAGTCTGCATAAGTGGGTTGAGTAGAGGTAGCTAACTCCTGAAGAGCAAATCTTTAAATGGCCAAACAATTTAACCTCAAATTTCTTTGCATCCATTTTGTTGTCCAACCCACCTCAAAAAAAAGGTACACATTTTCGAAGTTCTAATCAAAGATAGATGTGCAACATACCTTAGGCACAAGGCTTTCGGCAATCATTTCCGCTTCAGAAGAAATGGGAGTAAATGTGATGCCCAATTGCTTGATACAAAACTTTTCAGACTAACAAAAGATATGAATAATATAAAATCCGCTGCTTTGATATTGTGGAAAGTTTAATTGGAAGAAATAGAAACAAATACAATATCACTAAAAATGTTTGTACAAGAGAATGTGTATAGGGTGGAAGTTGGCACCGTGTGAAGAAAAGTACCATCAATCTCACACGTCCGTTTCTGCGTTTGATGCGTACGTTGACCTTTCCTCCTCTAAGATTTTGTTCCAAGAAAGGAAGTTTCTCAGAGTTTCCTCTCTGTCCATTCACTCGTCGAGTTATTGGTTCTGCACTGGCCTGCATAGAGGAAATGTACTCGAGAGCAGCAATAGCCTTGGTCTTGTGAATGTCAGAATGTAATAGCCAAAACAAGCAAGATACTAGGCCTGCAATCAATAATCATTATGTCAATCAGAGTAAAAAAAATAAATTATATTCCTTCTGATATATCTTTTGGGCGCAGATGCAACAGAAAAGATTGTATTCATGCAAAGAAAACTGAAAAGTCAATGAAAGAGTCACTATGTGACAAGATAAATTGGACATATGAATGCAAAATCCACTTTAAAATACGGGACAGACCAAAATGGAAAATATCCATTTTTGTTATGTTGTTGATACTGATGAATGAAATGCTTGATAAATAAATTGCAGAATAAAATTAGTTATTCTGAACCTTTAAAGATTCAAGACAATCCCAAAGCAAAAACAAGTGATTATGGCCCGCTTTCACTTTGATTGAAGCAAAATTCATAAGTAAGACATACTTTGGAAGCTTTGCTTCTTGAAACACATTTTTGAAGCCAACAGACGGTGAGACAGGAGTAGAACAACCATGATTAACTAAAAACCTCCAATTTCTTAAACTTGATGGGCATGTACTTGACCTGACCCATTGGCAGACCTACTTTCAAAAGGTTGAGTTCATAGGTTTAAACAAGTCCAACAGAACACTGGATCATTACATGCTATGCGAACAACCTCTACCACCAATTCCCAAGTCAACGTGGCAATATCTTATCATAACAAGAAATTGTTTCCATATAAAACAATGCATTCAGATTATGCTTATCTTCCAACTTCAGCAATTAACTGATAAACCACCCATACGTTTTACGTATGGATGGCATCACAAGAAAAGGTTAGCTAACTAGGATGTGTTCGTTATAGCTAATAGGGCCTGTTGGATCTTATGAGGGAGTTAGTTATGCTAATGTCAGGGTTGCTGGGAGGGAATAAAAAGGGGGAAACACATTAAACATATTCAAATATTCATTGAACAATCCCCTGGAAAACCAGGGGATTATGTGGCACCCCCTTATTGGGCGGGTGCCTGCGCGAGGCAGGCACCCCCCCCTCCCCCAATGGGGGGGTTTCACATAATCCCCTGGTTTTCCAGGGGATTGTTCAAGAAGCACCCCTCGTGGGAAAAATCTCTGAATCTTCGGGGAGAGGGGCAGCTCTCAAAACCCGCCATTTCTACTGTCATTTACTTTCATTTCCTTCCGTAATTGCTTCAGTATATGAAATATAGATCCAATTCTCTTTAAACACTTGTTTTTCCTTTACCATCTATGTTTATAGATCAATTTCTGTGCTGAGGATAAAATCATTGTTTCCTTGAACAGATTTATCATTAACTTTATGGGTTATGAACATAATAGATGAGGATGAAATTCGTAAATAACTTGACATTAATAAAAGACTTCTTTATGAATTAAAGAAACAATTACATACTATGGCTGCGAAGGTTGCTTAGAAGTCCAGCAACTGAAGAGATGGATGTGTGCCTTCTCGCTGAACTGAAAAGAAATAAAAGTTCACATAAAAGTTGCACACCACAAGAAAGCAATGGTGAGCTAACACCTACAGATATTTATTCAAATTGATCTTTAATCCCTAAAAATATTAATCCGATTGACAGTCAATTTCAAATTTAGTAATTGTAAATCTACAAATCTAATTGACACCATTTCTTGCTAATAAGCTGCAGAAGTTCAGTTCCTTAACATTAGCAACTTGGCAGGCTTCACCAGTTTTAATTTTAGTTCAGCTATTCATTTATTTATTTATTTTTATACGCGCAAGTGCATAGGGGATTTTGATGAAAAAAATAATCAGCTGTGACCCCCTATTACTGCCATACAATGATTAGAAGAGATCAGTAACAGAAGAATCTATCTCGATACATGGTATCAGGCAAGCAAAAGTCTGGACTTCAATTCTCAGCACAACCCATTTAATGAAATTGTGCTAGTCACAGCTTTGATGGGGAAACAAGAATCGTGTCTACGCATAAGGGGGCATTTTAAAGATGAAATTTAAATAATATACATGTGGCTCTCCCTAAACGCTTAAACGTCTAATTCAAGTGGTTCAACATAATCTACGAAAAAACAAATATTCCTTTCTTTGTTCTTAAACTGCAGTAATTGATAGGAAAAGATGGTCAAATTCAAAAGAACCAACTTCAAGTGTTTTACAAAGAATCTAGACAGTTTATATGGTCACTGGTCGGCAAGAAGAACAAAAAGCATACAGAAAAATGCAAAAAGTATTTTGGAGATTACTTTACATCAGAAGTAGAGTGTGTGGAGTAAGATTCACAATACTATAAGGATTTGGGAACTATGCAAGTTGATAAATTTATCCCAGAATGTTTTCTTGGCATCTTTGAAAATGTAGTTTATAACATTAAAGGCCTCCCCTTTTTTCATTTGCTGAAGAAAGCATCCCCCATTGTGTTTGACAGTTGACACTGTAGCCATGTGATTACATAATCACAGACAAAATTTTAGAACTTTAGACGATCTCATTTACCAAAAAAGAATATTAAAAAAAAAAAAGGTTGGTGCCAGATTTTATCTTCAATGTAGCCAAACAGTCGAGTTCCTGTTTTTGTTAGCAGCTATCGAATTCTTTTTATAAAGTTTTCTCTCATTCTTTGACAGGCATTGCAAAAATCTTCTCAGAAAGTGTAAAAAGCACACTTGTACCTAAATTTCATCTGTAATTTACAAATTACAACCAATCCCCTAAAACATATTTGGGATTTAGAACGACACCGGCAATATTCATAATTTCATTTGATCATAATTCAAATAATATCGTGGAAAAAAAGTTACCGAGTCTATGGCAACAGCAAAGTGTCCCCTTCCATCTCGAACCAATTCTGCATCGACAAAGAAACCAAGTCATTTTAAACTCAACAATGTCTTTAATTTCACTACAAACTCATCATTCACATTGTCTAACAGTAAATAACTAGAGTTCCACTAGTACTCATACCTTTCCCCAGTTCAATAATTGCAAACAATAACTTATCCAAGTCTTTCACGTTTTTATATAAACTAGCCCTAGTTGAAGTTCCAGGAATGAAATTTGCAATTCTCCCACTCTCCATGAGCTTGCTTCTCCAACCCAGTGGGTCCGTACAACAATCCAAAACCCTAATCCTAATCAAATTTCCAAATCTCTCACAACTGTTAGTAAAAAGGATACTCTATATAATTTATCAAGCATGCATCTACACTATTAAAACACTAAGTGAAAAAATATAACCATTTATTCAACGAATTTACATAGTATCCTTTACTCTTAAAGAATTCTTCATAGAACAGAGGATCCCGAGAGAGTGCAACCAGCACAATACCTCTGCATAATTAGGGGAAGAAAACAAGACAAACCAGTCAAAAAAATAATAATTTGAACAGATTTCGCTTCTGGAATTTGAATTTTAGGGGTTCTTTTAAGCAGAGTGGACTCACTGCAACTGAGATTTTTGGGCAACAATAAAGGAAGAGATCTGTGAGAGGACGTTAGAAGGGGCGTACTCCCCTTCTAACGTGCCATCCCGTAGGGCTCTGCATATCCATTCCACCATTTTTGGTCAACTACCTGGTAGAAAAATTCCAATATAAAAAAGTTAGTTAAGGAGACCTGATAGGAGAGAATGAAAAAAAAAAGTTTCTTTTCTAATTTAACTTCTATAATTCGAGAATTTTACACATTTAAAAATGTTTCGCTTACACTCATTTTTTGAGCAAAGTACGTATTCATCCCTCACTAAATATGTGCAAATTTTATATTCTGTTTTCATAAAACCTGTAACGTGCATACAGGGGCAGACTAGGACAATTAAGTTGGGGTCTGAAATTTTAAAAAGTCAATGTACTAAAAAAAATTCATATAAGAAGTCGCAGCAAGTAATTCAACTCAGTGCATAGTAAAGTTACATCATCATCTTTGCGAGGGAAAGAAAAAAGAAAAACACTTCAGCTGAGGTAAATGTTCTCTCAATTCCCCTAACTAGGAAAATGTCTTAGCCCATTCTTATAACTACAGTTGTGTGAAGATACCAAAAATTCCGATTTCTATTTTTTTAACCTTCAACACTCGTTAAAGAGAAGTAACCTAACACTATTTTGTCTTCTAAGCAAGTATATGAGTTGGGCTCTATAAACATCACCATGGATTCAATGATTTCTGCAAACGGCTATTTTTTGACTGATACATGTTCCTTTTTCTCCAGAGTCCTAATAAAAGTAGTTGAAAAAAATTTATAAAACAGCACGTCTCAAAATACTATTTAGTATGAAGCAGTTATTCAACCCGAGACACCTGAGCATCCCGCATATTAACATAATCTCACATAATCAACCAATAAGAGAATGTCACGTCTAGATATTTTATCAGTTCAAGCCTTGAACTACAATAAGAATTTTGCATTTTTCTAATAAGAGTTTCATTCAGAGTAATGGTTCCTCTACAATATGGGTTATATTTTACGAATTCCATCAACTTAAATCACATTATCAATCACTCAGTTCTAAGTCATGATTAAATTTCTGTTAAAAGAATGTTCACTAAAAGTGCANTAAGAATTTTGCATTTTTCTAATAAGAGTTTCATTCAGAGTAATGGTTCCTCTACAATATGGGTTATATTTTACGAATTCCATCAACTTAAATCACATTATCAATCACTCAGTTCTAAGTCATGATTAAATTTCTGTTAAAAGAATGTTCACTAAAAGTGCACCTCCACTCTCAGTACAGGAAAATGTCCTAAAAATTACGACAACATTCTGATAATAACTCTACTAATTTCAGTATAAATTATGGGACAATGTAAACATTCAAATTTCAAAGTTAAACCCTAAATTAATTTTCAGCTATGCAAAATGGACCATTATCCATGCTAATCAATTTACAAATTTCAGCAACACAGTAAAATCAAATCAAATCAAATTTCAGCAAAAGAAAATAATAAATAATAAATTGTAATTTGTAGAGTAACATTCAAATGTCAGCAAAATTGCAGAAAAATAAACATAATCCCAAAAAAACAAAAAAAATATATATACACATTGTAATTGCAACAAAAAAAAAACCTCAGTCCTCAAATACTGCGGCAGGAGCCTGGAAGAAATCTCCGACGGGTTTGGGTTTGGTTCGAAAGAAATAAGGCTATGGCATTTATTTTTATTTTTACTTTTATTCTTCCAGTTAGCAGATGAAATCCAATGGCTACGTCCACGGCTTGTACGTGCCGTGTCTGCTGAAAATGGAGAAGGAAAGCGAAAGAGATGAGACAGTAGATTTGGGTAGGCCTGGCATGGTTCGGGTTGGGTTTGGGCCAACTCGAAACCCAAAACGAGAACCCATCTCCTTTAATGTGGTGTGAGATGGCAATGGGGGCGGCTTCGAACGCGGGCTTGTCCCGTTTCCTTTTCCTTTTATTTTATTTTATTTTTTTTCAAAAAATTTCAATTAACTATTTTTGTTAATTTGTAGTAAATTATTGTTTGTTTATTCTTCACGAGACGGATTCGGGCGCTTCGGGACGGGGCACCCCCTCCCCTCCCCACTCCCCACCAACCCCGACATCCAAGAAACTCTTTAAATATGAGATGACCTCCATTTTAAAAAGTTAACATTTAAAATCATGCTTCAAGAAAATCTTTAAATATGAGATGATCTCCATTCTAAAAAGTTAACATTTAAAATCATGATCCAAGAGACTATTCAAATTAACATTTTAATTTAGAGACTCATATTTATAATTAAATGCATTCAAAAAGTTTCGATTTTCAATGGAGGAAAGTAATAAAATAATTTAAAGAAAATTTAGTTAAAATAAAAGATAAAGAAAAATAATGAATATTTTTTGGGAGTAGTAAAATTAAGTGTTAAATATAAGAGCAATGTTATTCATCCCCACTATGGTTACAACCACAATCTAGGTGACGTTAATGTGGGATTAAATGATATGTGAAATTAAAGAATGTTTTGTAAATATAAAGAGCTTGTTGAAGTGTTTTAAAATTTTAACTCTCTAAATTTATAGATATTTTTCAAATTATAGAATATACTCTTTAAAAATAGAGAGCCTTTTAGAGATGTTCTAACCCCTCTACAATTTTTTTTAAAACTTATCACAAATGTATTTTCATTTTTACTAGTAATAAACACGTGTGTTGCATGTCTTATGTATAGTAAATGATATGCATAATGTTTTTAAAGTAAGATAATTAATAATGTTAAAAGAAAAATTAAAATTGTTAAAAATGATATATACAAATAATTTTTTTTATGAAATTATGTATGTTGGGTCCAATATTGTAATTGACATGTTTGTGAACAAAAATGTTTTAATTGAACACTTGTAAAAAGTCAGGGACTTAGATGCAGTTTTGTATAGATGTGTTAGATTGGGGTTAGAGGTTAAAAACAATGAAAACGCAGAGCTGGACAAAAAACAGAAAAGCCGTCACCTGTCTTTTGCCTCACTGTCAATCGAGCTACAACACCTTCACTCGAACGAAAGGCTCCCTCAATCGAGCGATGTATTTATGCGTCCACAACTATAAATACAAATATCTGAGACGAATTTCAAGTGGTTGCTTCATTATGCTACAATTGAAAAACACTTTTGTGTCATTATTAGAGAGAGGCAATTCATTGATTGATTCATCTATATCATTCTTGTGATCCAGCAATCGAGTTCTATTAAAACATCAAGGTTCCTTAATCCAAAACATCTGCCTTCCTTAATACTTTAAGGAAGGGATTCAAGCCCATGAAGAAGAATAAGAATATGTGATTCCTAGGTATCCACTTGAAAGAGACGTGTGCAGAAGATTGTAAGACTAATACATCAAAT
>CAIGRS010325038.1:0-11645 GCA_903798395.1 Fraxinus floribunda | reverse complement strand
TCGAGCCTCATTTTTTTTTGCCGAACCCGGCTCGGCTCGGCTCGTTGACACCACTAGTTGACCCTAAAAATTAAAAATTTAATAATTCTTCCCAAATAAGATAAGGTATTTGTATATTTTCAACTTATGAATGCTTGATTAAAAATTAATTTTTAGTAAATTTCAATGAAAGTCGATAAAATATATGTTTTAAAAGTTGATAAAAGCGATAATCTATATATTTTATGATTAAAATTAATTGTTAATTTTAGTTTAACAAATTTTTAGTTGAACCAAACGGAGCTTAGCCTATACAAAGCCACATCTGAAGTGACCCCACCTTAAACAAATCTCTCTCCATTTAACTCTCTCTAACCCACAGGTAAAAGGGAAAAAGCGAACCGTACTAAAATTCCACCTCAGCTCCACCCCCCCACCCACCAACTGACCAAAGTACTCGGAAATCGACATCCCCTTCGGCCATGACCGCAATGAATCAGCAAATTTAAAGATAAAGGTAAAACAGATTTTCATTTCTAATCCATTTTTTGATGGAAATGATCAGAATTTTTTCAGGTTAAAGTTGAGTGGGCTGCTCGTGAATCAGTCGATTTTACGTTACAATGTATGAAATCTCTCAGTAACCCATTTTAATTTAGAATAATCTTGAGGTCGAAAAACTCTCAATTGGATTTTCAGCTGCAGCGATATGCGAAATGATTTTGAGTTTTCCTTCTCTTCCTTTATGACACAGCGATTTGTCTTTGGTTACCTTTTAGTTCTTCCCCTCCTCTATTGCTACTACCGCGACTGATCAATGGGAATTTCTCTCCCCTAGTTTTCCGACGCAACAAGGGGGTGGGTCTACACGAAATCGGATATTCGGATTTCTCAGCCGGAGGTTTTCCTCGTCAATAAAGCTTCAGTATGCTTCTCAATTTCTGTGGTTTCGATTTGTTCTCTTATGCTAGCCCAAGGATATAGCAATTGAAAAATTAGGTTTCGGCATGATTTTATCTTGATGTGATTTTTAGTTTTCTTTTTGTTCAAATTTTTCACGTTACACAACATTCTGAATGCATAAGTTATGCAATAAATATTGACAAATAATTAGTTCTGTTCTTGAAATTGGCATTGCAAGATAAAACTCAGATCGTCAAAGACTGCAGAGTACTATAAAATTAAGTAGCAATTCAATTGATTCTTGTACCTGTTCAAGTAGAACATTTGCTGAAAATTATGTCATTTTCCAATTTTTGAAATGAACCAGAAGGGATTAAAATTTTCAAAATTAAAAATCGAAATAAAGAAGTTATTTTTCAGCCAATGACCTTTATTGAAGACGTGCAATCATTTTGGCCATATTCTGCCTTAGAGATATTCAAGGTAACAAGTAGAATCCGATTCAAGGTGATGTATAGTTTAAAAAATTTCTTGATAAGCTATGGTGGGTTTGTACATTATCAAAGTACTGTAATCCTAAAGTAACACCGTTCATTGCAGCCACGCCTTCATGTATACATAACTGCTTGCTAGGTGTTCAACATAGTGCCAGAATTAAAATTTTCACAGGAAAAATTTTCATGGACGAACCTTGTTCCGTGAATAGCCCTCGAAGGGTTCTGAGTTTCTCCAAGAATCGAAGGGCAAACGTGTCATTTCCTGATCCCGACAACAGGGCTTCGTCGTCGGGCTTTGGAGTTTCTGGGGAGCATGGCCCAAAGCCCTCCGAAGTTTATGGATTTGTTGGATCCATTACCACTGTTGTTGCCACAGGTCCGTGGCACCTTTTTTATTGATGTATAAAATGTTCTGATTGTCTATATAGACTGCATTGTGACTATCATATTGTCCTCGAACTTGGTACTTCTAGGTGAACTTGGATAAATTGACATAAGTGAGCAAATATGCATTTCAAGGAATTATAATCGTTTTTAAAGGGCGCTAAGGTATATTTACTATAAAAAAAATAATTAATAAAGTTAAGAAATGATCAGTTTATTGTACTTTGTAAGTGATGGCTGGTAATTTATAACTGATCAAATTGTTGGTTTATTTCTTGATTACATAATATGAATTGAACAAATTGCATGGGACCTGAAGTGGATTCAAACAACTTAATTGCATGGTTTCTTGCATGTGCCTTTCCATGTAAAATGGGCTATTTTTTGGTGCTTTTATTCTTGGTCAAATGGGTTAAAGTTATATGCTTGTATTGACAATTTGAATGTTACTGTTTGTTTATTGCTTTGATTGTAAGAGGCAGAAAAAAATTAATGGCATCTAAATCCTTCTTTTTACTCTTTGAGCAGTCATTTTCATTATATGGGCATATGTTCCTGACCGTTGGTTGCATTCTATTGGGATCTATTACTATCCAAGCAGGTCAGTGAAATGGAATATATGCTTGCTTTTTATAATTACAGTTTCATTAAATTCCTGATGTGTATATCCATCTCCAATTAATATCCTGCTTTCATGTGTCATTATTTTGTCACGGAATCTCCAATATGCCTAATACAAATGCAGATTAGCGTACTTTCACGATATTTTAGTGGATTTGTTTTGCTAGTTTTTGCTGACTTTCAACTCAGTTGAGTTGAGCTGAGTGGTTGATTGTTTCATAATGAATTTTATTTGAAAACATGGCCAAATGTTCACAATTGAAAATGTCACCTTGTATCAGGTATGAAAAAATATTGGAGTTCAGTAATTAAACAATCCATACTTTTACTGATTTCTCGAGAAATAAAAGAAAAAGAATTTATTTAAGTTCCCAGAGTATGACTGTTGAAGTACTGCAAATATTTGAATTGATATCTGTACTGTAAATGGTCAAATGCCGGTCAATCTGGATTGGACATCCTGGCGCTGTCCAATATTGAGCTGTATTTGCGTCTTGGCTGGTACTGAACTACAACAGCTATTCAAAATCCAAAAAAGCCACGAATTGAAGTGAACTTTCTTTGAAAATAATGATAACAAGCATACATTTGAGGTGATCTAATTTGTTGTACAACAGAGTGACCTAATATGCCTATTCATACATGTTTTAGGCGCCTTAATATTCCTACTATGAAGGATCTATTGCAGATCTTTTGTTTTTTACTTTTTTGAGATAAATATAGCCTATATGTACGTGTACAACCGAGTGTCCTAATATGCCTATTCATACATGTTTTAGGTGCCTTGATATTCCTACTATATGAAGGATTTATTGGAGATCTTTTTTTTCTTTTTTTTTAAGATAAATATAGCCTGATATGTGTGTGTTCACTATTGTAATTCTCTTTCATAGTGAAAAATATGCAGTGACAACAGGACTTAGCTGATTGCTCTCATATTGAGGTTTAACCACTATAAATCTTGCTTGATTGTATTTCTGATTTTGCATTGCTTAATATTGATCTCGTGATTAGGATTAGCTGATTAGGTCTAAATCTGTAACAGCTTATACAATATTTATAACATTGGACTCATCATTCTATTCTGTGAACAGCATATAGCTCAAAAACTTGTTTGTAAAATTTTTTATGGCGCCTTTCATCACTTGTGTCTAACCTTTTCAGGTACTGGGCACTGGCTGTGCCAACTTATGTAATGGTGACGGTAGTACTTGCAATTGGATTTTATATTGGCTTGAACTTTATGGCTACCCCTCCTCCAACCTCCTTGAGCACAATGTTTGGTATAACCTAACGCGCCTTTCTAGAAATGGTTTTACATCTATGATGGGTTTTTCCTGGCTTTCAATGATATCTTTCAAAAAAAAAAAAAAACATGAAACAAGAAATTTCAAGACAGAACAAGAAGCACTGTGCAATCATTTTTTAACTCGCTTCTCGTCAAGTTATTATGTTATCAAACCTTATTCTTGTATGCTCTGCAGATGAATTCAGTAGAGAACAACTCAGTGGCATTCCCTCGACTGATGATGATGAGCAGCCCATTGAGCCCATATCTGACATTGGCATTGACCAAATTAATGGCATCATGTTTGATATCTGAACATGAATCCAGCTTAAGGTATAGTTCATTTTAGTGAAATTGTCTTGCCAGGGAAAGGAATTTCTCAAAACCTATGTTAACTGAAAAGAAATTTGGTCTCGGGGTCCTCATTTATCGGCATTTTTAATTGATGTGTTGTGTGTTCTGCTTACACAGGAATATGGTAGATGATCAAGATTTGAAATTGGATATTCTGTTTTGAGTTCAGATTCCAGAGACCTATCAAAAGATCAAATCAAATATATTGCTGGCTGGTAGTGGTGCTGTAAAAATCAGCCAAGTGTATTCCCCGTTGATTTTATCGATAGCTTTGTTTCGCGTATGAACATAGCTTTAGGAGGGTGTTTCTGATATTTGTCCATATTGACCGTCAGCCTTCTATGTCGCATCATTCTGCAACTGTAAAAAATGATCCTCTAAAACACATTAGTTGCTTTACTCAATTTACAATTACAGTTTTTGCAATTTTTGACTCTTAAAACAGTAGCGAATCCAGGAATCCAAGTGAGCACAGACTGATCCAGGTGAACACGGATGGCCGCTAAACCGCCGTTTCCTATGGAACCAGCACTGAGCCGCAGGGGCTTGCCAGGTTGCTCTTAAATATATAGTTTGTTTCTGAGGACATTTGGCTAAGCTTAAGCGAAAAGACGTAAGAATTGAACTAAAAAAGCTCAAACATGTTTGGAAATGTACACTAACATACACAACTTAGCAAATGGCAGAACCTGTGTAAGATTGTTCGTTTCTTTTTTCTGTTTAACATACACTTCATAGTTGTTATTTTTCAAATAAATCACAATGAGACGCCTTCAAATTTAAGCAAAAGAATTTACGGACTTTGCTGGTCAGAATAGAATAGACAAAGAACAAAGTGAGAAATTGAAACAAAATAATTGTTGCACCAGGCTGCAACTTCCAGAAACAGATATTAGCTAGTAAAATCACTACATCAAGCACCAAATATTTTAAAAAATTGAATAGTGCAACAAACGAACGTCATCTGTCGAAGGACAATCAAAAAACGAAGTCAACTATATTATCATACAAAAGATACCTAGTTCTCGACCATACAACTTCATCGAGCCCATGACACTGAATCGATTTCATCCCTGGCTTTCTTGTAGAGTTCAAGCCTTTTAGCACATTGCAGCCTTCTCTCCATCAAGGCCGGATCTTCATCCAACAAGTCAGCGAGTTGCTTACCCTGAAATAGAATCACAAACTATTTATCACTGCCGAGTGAATGACACAGCTAATCCTAGTAAGTAGTAACGACCCAAAAAGACATGATGTTATAACGGTTAACACAGTATCTAAAGAAATCTGCAAAGGTGCCTCTGTCAACAAATGGCAGAAAGTTTCAAATTTAAATCCTTGAAATATACACGTGCTAAATAAACCTAGCCCTGATCATGTTTATGAGACATGATGAAGTGCTGAAATTATTAGAGACCACGCAATTATTTATTTAAATTATGTCTTCAACATGCCTCCTCACGTGCAAACTAGATACGTGCACAATTTTCATAAAATGATGGTGGCGAGACTTAATGCGAGTTTTTTTTAATACCATGGTAAACTGCCCATCGAAGTTCTGTATTCGAATTATGACTTCAACAAAACCTCTAAAACTGTGTTTGTGAATGAATAATTGTGAACTTCACTTTCACTATTGAGTGGTAAAAGTGAAAATCTTTTATTTCAAAATAAAAATGAAGAGAGAATTACCTCTTTCTTCCCAATTTGAGTGTAAAAGTAATTGAGTAAACACTGTTTCGCCTCCTTAACTTGACAGTAAACCACTGCCTTGGGAATTGAGTTTCTCAAAGTATCAGATATCATATTAATATAAGATGACACATTTGATGCAATCCTCCTGAAGTGTCCCTCAGAGATACGATCAATGGTATTGGCAGCTGCTGGATTTCCTGGGTTTCCCATTTTCTCAACTTCTTGGGGAAGTTTCCGGAAGAAATCAACAGTCAGGTATGAAGATTCCATGTCAACCAATCTAACGACAGTTTTCTTGCTTTCTTCACGAAATCTTTCCAAGGCTTCATTGGCTGCTCCAGCTATTGTTGATTGCAGTGTTGGAAACCGTTTCAATTCCTGTTTTGCCACAGAAACTCAGAAAATAAATACGGCATTTAATTCAATAAAAGAATAGTAACAAAATTGTTAACCAAGTTCAACTCACCTGACACTCCCCAATTGACTTCCTGACAAGTTCCTTCAAGACAAAGTGAACCTGAACAAAGTTTAATACGTCAGTTGTGACATAGCCAGAGCACATAATTCGAAAAGTCATCTTCCCAGTGAAGTATATTAAAACTACTTACAGCATCAACAGAAGCTTCAGCAGGCCCCCTAAAATAATTTAATGATCCCTCAATAAGCCTCCGATATCCTTGCTCAGGAGCAATCAAGTGTGGTTGATAACCATCAGCTTCTGAAACGATTTTTCTCACATTTTGCAAAGAAAGATGCCGATCAAATGGGAGTTTTCTCAAAGCAGCTGGCAGCTGATTGTCAAAAACTCCATAAATTCGATCACCGCCTGGTCGGCTAAAACAATGAACCAGATAATTAACTAATAATCATATGAGAACCTATGGTATAAGTAGCAGCTAGAAAGCAACAAGCATCAAAGCATGATCAAGTCAAAATTGGGAAAATAACACTTTCTTCCAATCTACAACAGATGATATTTTCTCTCGTAAAAGATATTGATCAAGTTTAAAAACTTGAAATTTCCAAACTCCAAAAACATTCCCATTGTAAAGAATACAAGGTGATTATTTTAGGGAGCGTGAGGCCCATCAGGAAGAAACAATTCTACAAAACCACATACTCAAAGAACCTTTTCTCAAAATTAGTCAGTTTAAGGTACAGAAAACAATATAACAGAAAAGAACTTAGTGGATCAAGTAAACTATCACACGTGTCAAAACAGAACAGTAAAAAGGGAATCAAGAAACCATTCATTGATTGTCGGAAGTACCAGTGCTATCGAAGAGAAGTAAAACATACAGTGCCCAAAAGTTTAAGCTCAAAACACACAAAATTGATTAATAATGAGTTCAAATTTCCAAATGCAAAATTTGGGGTTGGCAAGCAAAAAGAAATTTTCATACCCTCCCTCCAAATGCTCCTTAAATATCCGGTCAAAAGCGCGACAAAGTTCCAATATAGTGTATAATTGAGCCTGAAATCCACATGTCAGTTGCCGACAAAATTTGTAAACTTCAATTCAAAAATCACAATGGGGAATTCTAGAAGCTCACCCCTGCATCAACAGCAATAGGCCTTCCAAGGTGATCCATCTCAGATTCAAGTTCATCGATGCTTTTGTTAATCAATGACGTGATACTTGGTATTCTAGCTCTAATTACAGATTCCAAATGCTGAAATATAAAATATTGATCTATGTAAACTCTACTCAATGTAACTTAGCAGGAACATCAATATGCAAATGTGTGTACTACAATATACCCTCGAGAGAAGTTTTGCAAGATACTCTGACCCCATTTTACTGGCCAAGTGCCCATAGTCAGGACTCGTAGAAAAATACTCGCGCTCCTTTCTTCTTGCAAGAACCATATCAACATTTTTATTTATATCTGCCTGTGAACGATTCACAATACCCACCCAGGGATGCTGTAAACGGTAAGATCTTCCTTCAAGAACCTATTGAGAACAGGAATTGAAAAGCTTAGTTAAAAGCTTCCGGTATTGAAATGCAAATTAAAAAGGGAAGGGTTAGCTGGACGGGTGTAAAGATGCTGTGAAAGGGGGGAACACAATGACAAAGCATCTGGTGGATAAACTATTTGGGTAAATTGGAAGACAAAAAAGTAAAAAGAGAACAAATTCAAAACAACTAAATCATTAGCAATTCAAATTATAGAACTTTTATCACTATTAACTGGACACCATATTATGTCTTAACTTCTCAAGACTATAACATTCCAACAGAAAACGTTCTCTCTAGCTGGTAGTTTTGTGTGTGTGTGTGTGTGTGAGAGAGAGAGAGAGAGGGCTCACATCCAAAGCATTGGTTCCTTTGTCCATCAGATCTAGCTTTGTCAGCACTCCAAACGTGCGCTCACCTGCATAAGTTGCAAATACAGCTTCATAAATATGGAAATCACCAATTGTTGATATGACGATTTTCGCAAACCACAATTCAAATTCATCAAATAGCAAACACAGCATACCCGTCGGATCCACTTCCCTCGCCAGCTTAATGGCATCTGACGTTGCAATATCTTGATTTGCCGGAGATATTGCCAGGATGATGCTGTTGGGCTGCTCATGAAACAAAATCATCAGGTATAATGACAACATTTGTAACATCAGGTTCGACATAGACAAGTACATATATTGCAGTGTGACATGAAGACTTTACAATCACTTTTCTAGAGAAAATAGGCTAATTTCCAGCATTCACGTGGTCCATCCATATGCCATATGTGTAAAACATTTAAAGTATGCCAGAGAGAAGTAAGCTGAATGGTACAAAAAGCAAACATACTTTAACTATCTTCAGTTTTAGACACCCATGATAATCAACTTACATCAAGATAAACTGATTTGCAGTTCAGTAATAATTAAACTGAATAAATGAAACTAGTGTTTAAAGAAATATTTAAACTTTACCTTCTCAACATAAGATCGAACCATATTTTCAATGTCTTGGACTATACTTTCTGCTTGGCCCTCTGCAACAAATTAACACCACCGTATTAGATTAAGTTCATATCAACTGAATGATATACCAATAATTAGAAGAGAAGCAAACAAGGAAGTACCAACGGCAACTTTTGTTAAACCAGGTAGATCAATTAGAGTTAAGTTGACCACTGCAAGATAAAAGAAGTTATAAAGCATCAGTGCTAGGAAGATGCTAGCATAAATTGGAAACCATCATTCCTTTCGATAGAATTAAGAGTAACTGTAACCAAAAGAATAATATACCATTGGGGGAGTAAATACTGAGGTGAATAGGAACAGGAGAAATCTGCTTGGTCTTCCCTGTGATTCTATCTGTTTCATCACTAATTTCCTTGCGAACCAAGGCTGCATGAGAAAATGAAATTGTGAAACACATTTCCTTCATCCAATTCAGGCTCGTTCGATAGGGATTAAAATCCAATTAAAATTGAAAATATGCCCTTTATTCGGTCTCACTCGCCTTATAAAAGTCAACAATAACGACTAGTTTTTCAATTTTAATCCGATTTTAATCTCTACCAAACGAGCCCTCAATTCAATACTGGTGAAACGCTTCAAAGTGAGAGACTTTGGGATGCCATAACAGGAAGATGAGCAAGGGGAGGAGGTGAAGATGCCTACTCTCTAAGTTAATAAAACACTATTAAAAAGTCTCAAATAGATCTTGTTTTCACTCTCTGAGCTCACTTTTTAAGAAAAAAGTAATGAAGAACGAAAGTCGGTCAGTTGAATTGGCATAATAGAACTTTCCTTTCAACTACCTGTGCATATTCAGTTCTTAATTTTTTCCATAATAAACCAATTTTCTGAATCTCAGGTCCACTCACAAACACAATGAAGCTTCCCAAATCATTTTGCAACTTCAACATGATAACATATTAAAAAAACAATATAAATGACATCGATAGTGAAACAAGAGCATAATAATATTCAATACTAGAAACCCAAAGTTAAAATCGCATTTGTCATTCATCCCAGAAAAGTAAGCAGTAGAAATTCCACATACCGAAATCAGTGAATCTTCTCCTCTGCATATGTCCAAATTCCGCATATTCATGCTGCCCTTCCTCTGTCTTGTGAAGTTGCAACACCAGTGGCCGCCTTGTAACGATACCTAAACTCAAGATCCAAAAAATGGGTAAATTATATTGCAAATGCCAGCATTAATCAAATTCATTTCCAAGCAAAATGAATATTAAAGGAATATATACAATATCATTGTAAAGGACAGGGCTAACCGGAGCCACGGGGAAGGAAATCTCTTCCTACTATGCTTTCCAACACCGATGACTTCCCTGAACTCTGTTTTCAGCTCCAATCAAAATAAGAAAACCCATAAAAATATTAAGACATGATTCAAATTCATTACACAAAATAAAAAATCAACAATTTTACCACCAGCCATCAATAACTTGAATCAATTAAAAAGTCCTCTCAATCTTTAAAAAAATTAGTCATTTTTCTCATTTATCTGAGTGGATCTGCAAGTTCCTCTAAATATCCCACAATAATCAAGATTTTAAAGACCCGATTTCTTACTTAAAACAGTTCAACTATATTGACATGACAAAACTGTTACGCAAAAGTCCTGACCTGGCCACCAACCACGGCGACCGAAGGAAGAGCGTCCCAGAGAGAAGAAAAGGCCTGATCGCCACCGCCGTAGTCACCGAGGGCGGTGCAAGCCCTCTGAATCCTGTTCACCAGTCCAATCAAACTCTCCATTGTCGTCATCTTCTTGCGAATTTAATTTCTTCCTCTCTTTTAACACTAACAATACAGATCTAAATTGTAAGACTACGAATCAATTTCAGCTCCAAGCAAACGAATCGGAAAAGAAAAATTCCAGGAAAACTGGTGAAAAGTAAAAAATTCCAGGAAAATTCCAAGATTTAAAAGTAAAAAAGTAAGAATTAATTGGACTTAAAAATGGACGCGAAGTCAGAGAGGGAGAGAATTGAGGAGTTGAAATCGGACTGGTCTTTTCCCCAAGTTGAAAATGGCCGTAAGATCTTCGTGTGAACTTTGGGAGGGGATATAATGCGCCAGGTGCGCAGTGTTGTCTTAACGTGTGGCAATTTTACTTTTTTATTTGGGAGGTCCGCATCAGTTGGGTCGGACTCTACATGATAATCGACCGTTTGGTGTTGTAGTATTTATATTTATTTAAAAAATAATAAAAATTAGAAGGTAACATTTTGAAATTTTGAATTTTGAAATATGGGTTGTATCGTCTGGCCTCTCGAGTTGGTGGGTCAGATTTACATTATTCAGGTGCTACTGCTTTAACATTATTTTTTGACAATTTAAAAAAATAAAAAAAATTCCCTCCAATATTTTTTTGAACAACATATCAAATATCAAACTATGGGCGTGTTCAGTATGATTTAAAATTCAATTAAAATTGAGAATATATGCCTGTTATTGAGTCTTACTCGTCTAATAAAAGTCAACAATAACGACTAATTTTTCAATTTTAATCTCTACCGAGCACGCTCTAGATGTAAACTCCAAAATAATAATGTGGAGTGGTCATTATAATTTTAGTCCCTTTTTTGACTCATTTTAAAATAACTAGTGAGGAAAACGTGTTTTGCACGTTAGCGAAAAAATAGAAATGACTAACGTAGTAACAAATTCAAGTTCTAAATTTAGTTTGTATACCATCAAAAATTCTTGCACATTCCAGTTATGATGGTAATAAAACCTCAAGTTATGAGCAACATAGCTTCAAATGATATGTAGTTTTACTCTTAATTTAGGGAAGTTAGAGAAAAGAAATTACACCTATCAACAAATAGCATCGAAATCAAAGCCAACATTGTCAAAGCAAACACCTTAACTACTACAAAAACATATATGCAGAAGATAACCAACATATAACATAACAATCAGCAGAGATGCACCAAGTATATCATAAT
>CAIGRS010325003.1:0-11836 GCA_903798395.1 Fraxinus floribunda | reverse complement strand
TTAATTATTTATTTAAGTAACTATTGGATCTTTTAGTTAAATCTAAGATTTTTGTAATTAATGGAAAAAAAAAAAAAAAATTCAAAATTTTGCGGCGTCAAAATTCTTGGGGGGAAAGGGGGCGAAATTGAAAAATAAATTACAAATTAACTAGAAATAGTGGACCGCGGACAACGTTGAGGGGGGGAGGGGCGATCGCCCCCCTGCCCCCTAGCTCCGTCCCTGCTGCAAGCAATAACAAAAATCTAATTATTTTTCTCACTTCTTTGAATGTTTTGACCTTATTATTTTTTTTTTCAACTAACCTGTCTATTCACAAATTGAAGCACACACAGGGATATGGACCGCATATAAGAACTGGTTACTGCTGAAATGTAAAGACGGTGCCGATGTGAGCTTGGGGTTGTCGGCGATATAACTGGTTTAATGGGTATGATTATGTGTGGTGTGTGGGTTATCTAAATGGATGGTATGGTGTGTTTGATTTTTGGGAAATTCCATTAGTACAATCGAGGTTGACAACCTCTAACATGTGTGCGAGTCATGCATGCTTTAAAAATTCAAAAAAAGTGGGCCCTCATTGTGAGTGTCGGTCAACTTGTTTGTCAACCATTTGATTATACAAATAGCATGATTGTTAATTTTTGGCATGTAGCTTGTCAAAGGCACTGTTGCGAGAGGTGGCGGTGATAGTGGCAGCGAGCGTATGGTGTAGGTGTGGTTTACAGAAAAAGATGAAGTGTGGACTTTGCAATCTTTTTCATTTTCGACAAGTGTATCGGAGAACAATTGGTAACATGAGTTTGAACAATTCATTAAGTTGTTAAATGTTGTTGAAAAACTTTGAAATTTTAATATGTGATTTTTAGATATGTTATAAATATATTATATAAATTTCACGACATTTAGAATTCAATTGAAAATCCAAGTATGTATGAACATTATGGTGCATATGCGTCGAGGCTAAAGAGAATAAGTTTATTCAAAATTTAATTTAACCATTTCTTTTATAAAAAAAAAATCTTAAAATCCTAAGAATGCACGTTAGTAGCAAATCAGACTCAAGATTCGGAGCATTATAGTTTGGCATTAAAGCTCAAGGTTTTCAAATTGATTTTATAGACATTACCAATGCATAAAAAATTATTTATTCCTTATTTATGTACTAATGCGTGTGTATAATTTAGACGAGAACATGTACTACTATGTCAATAGGGGCATTATTTAGCATATTATGTGTTTAAAAACTTTAAATAAATTTGTTCATCACAAAATGTCTAATGTGCTTAAGAAAAGTATTAAAAGCTCAAAAAAAAAAAAAAATGATTGGCTAATATTTGGAAATTAGGCGTATTTAGATTTTGAAGTTGATGATTCCCAATATTTGGAAGATAATATAAAAAGTGTTTATGAGTGTTGGGTGTCAACTAGTAATGCAGGCTATCAAATTAGCAATCGACAAGCTATATGGCACTTCTTGGATACCTTAACACCGCGTGGAGAGCGTATTGAAAAACTTCTCTTTTAATAAATGGGATCAATAATTCCATGGGGTAATCATCATGATGTAGGAGGTATGTAGATTTTCGAAATGCCATTATAGAGTATTGGGGAATGTACCTCAGGAAAGTAATCTCACATTCTAGTTTAGATTCAGGAATGGCATCAATTGATGAGATAACTCAAACATTAGGGATTGATGACGTAAATCAACTATGAGGATCATTGAGGAGGAGGTGGATGAGGATCCCGAGAACGACCCTGGAGAAGATTTGGAGAAAGATTGAGAGAGGGCTATAAAAGGTCTATAGATAGGTAAATAAATACAAAAATAAGGATTATATCAATCTTTTTTTTTTTTTTTTTTTTTAAAAAGTTAAGTTTGGGTTTTTAGATAATAAATGAAGTTATGCACTTTTCTTTTTAAAATTCCATTCTTGAATTGGTAGTGTGCATATTTGATGGATAGAAACTTATTTTATTATCTAAGGAAATAGGGCAACCAATTCATATTTCATAATGATTTGATAGGATATTTGTTGCAAGCTGTTCGCTAAAAAGTGCAAACCACAAGTATATGGGTCGTGCTTAAGTAATAAAGTGAATTTTGAGTTCGAGTTGTCGATCCTTCAATGAATGTTTACTTCTGACTACACAACTTTAATTAATTTAATTCTAACTATAAAATAATGCACAATACGATTTTGATTTAAAAATAAGGAAGAATAACTAAAGTTCTACAAAATAAGAAATCATAAAAAAATTGGGATTCATGATTTTGCTTAACATTTGCCTAATTAATTTCTACACAAGCTAATTAACAAATTCATTTAGGATATTAGACCTGATTTTCCAAGTTTAGCTAATTACTTCTCTCGAGCGAACTTAACCATAATTAATTGATTTAACATACTATATCTTTATATATATCGATTAAAATCATCTATTGGCCATATAAATGAAAATACAATAATAGTAATAGTAAAAACACATTAACATAAATAATTTTAATATTAAATAGCAAATATTGCAATTAATAAAGTTAGGTTAAACTTCGACCATAAATCCCAACACAAATATTTAGCCCATGTTATATAAATGATAAAAATGAGAATATTTCATACAATACATTGCAAACTTGAAGAAAATGTTGGATTAAAGATGAGTGAATATAAAATCCTTTTTGGTTGAATTTTTTTGAAGGTGATGGCTTTGTCTTGATTTTCTCCAACTATTTCTCTAAGGGTCCGTTTGATTGTAAGAATGGAATATGGATGGAAAGATAATGAATTTCATAGAGTTGAATTGCATAGAACTTGTTTTACTGAGAATTATCAATTAATTGTGTTTGATTAATATAATTCTCCACTCGAAAAATATTGAAATTTTGGATCTTTTGATATTCGTTTGATTTTATTTTTCATGAAAATTGTCCATTAAAGGGATATAATTTGTTACAATTGGAGATAAAATTTGTTTCCATTTCAAACAAAAAAAAAAATTAAAAATGACCAAAAAAGGGATTTGGTGGAAAACCATTTGCCAAGAAAATTTTGCCTATCAAACAAACAAAAATGTGGAAAATGAAAAACCAATTCCTAATTCCATGGGAAAAAAAAATACTATCAAACATGGCCTAATTTTTTGATTGCTTCTCCTTTGTGCCCTAACATTTACCCCCAAAATACTAAGAAAATCCAATCTCCCCCCACCCCTCCCCGAGGGAGGGAAGAAGCATAATGCATCCCTGATGGCTGCCCCTTGTTTAACTTAAAAACCTAGAAACTTTTTTAGAATTTGCAACCAAGTCCTTTAATATTTACATGTCAGGTTCCTCAACTATGATTTCGTACAATTTGGTCCTCAAAACTTGAATTTCACTTCAATCAAGCCTTTCATAAATTGCATACGTAATACCTCAACTTTCAGAACTTGTTCATATTGGTCCCCAACTTCACACTTTTATACGATTTTGGTCCCTTACACTCATTTTGCCTTGTTCTCATTCCATGAGTGATTTTTGCTTACAAAAGCCATAAATACACAATTGCGAATAGGAATTCATTCAATTTAATCTCTAATTAACTTATTTGAGTATTACATAAGTGTGCAAAAATACGATTATCACAAGCGATGCAAGAGCTTGGAAGGAAAGCCCCAAAAACAAAGCCCTAACTCAAGTTTTGATAATGGAAACTTTCAGAAGGTAGAGACCACCTTATTTCAATGGTGAGGATGATCTGTTAGCTACCGGAGAACGGCTACGAAAGTTAGGGCGAAATGTTTTGCACAAAAAGTGCAGTGCACGAAGTTCATGTTCATGGAAGTAGCAAGCCATTAGTAGGAATCAAAATCCCAAACTAGGGCTGAGGCTCAGTAGCAAGCTTTGATTTGAGAGCAATTCAAGGAAGAGGTGACTGATAAGTTTTCCCGCAAGCTTTAAGAAACTTCAAGGAGATGGAGTTTCTGCAGCTCAAGTAGGGAAGCATATCCCTGTCCAACTATGAGAGAAAGTTTGATTATCTAACTATGTATGCTTCACATCTGGTAGACATTGTAGCTAAGAAAACAAAGAGGTTTGAGCAAGGGCTTCATTAGGACATTATCATGATTATCATGTCTCACCATTTCCCTACCTATAGCAAAATGTTAAAATGATCTCATGCTATTTAGTATTAAAGAACTGGTACATAGAAGTATGGACAGACAATAAGTGCTGACTGTTAGGGTCGAGTCAGTCAGCAGAATAAGAATTTGATTGAGAAAAGAAAATGGAATGACTTGGATAAGGGAAGGAAAAAGTGGCAAAATAAAAAGGAAAATATTGGAACTGATGCCAGCAAGGGCGAGGATAATACCACTCCACCTTTTCCTAAGTGTGGCAACAAAGGAAAGTGTCTGATGGAAAAAAAAATGTTCATTTTCGGTGTGGTAAGTAAGGCCACATGGCTCAAAATTGCACGAATTTACTCAAAGAAAGAACGAGAAGCATGATAAGAATAATAAGGAGAATGCTCTATTCGTTTCTATGACTGAACAAGAGGCGGAGCATAACCCCAACATTATAATAGGTATACTTTTCATAATTTTTTTGGCTTATGCATTATTTGACTCCAGGACAACACATTCTTTTATTTCAGCATTTGTAGCTAAATCCAATATTGGATGTAATATATTTGATAGCATACTAGAGGTTAGCATTACCTTAGGTAGAACATTAAATACAAGTAAGATAGTTAAGTCTATTAAAATGAAAATTGTGGAAAGATTGTTTGAGACAAATATGTTCACAATAGACATGAAATACTTTGATATAATTTTAGGCATGAATTGGCTGGGATATAATCATGCTACCATCCGATGTCGAGAGAAGGATGTGCCTTTAAAAGCTCCAGGGAAAGAAGATTTTTTCTTCTTCGAGGGTAAAGATTAAACTAAAAACGTACATAATTTCAGCGTTAAAGGCTAAAGAGATGTTGGAAAAAGGAACGTGTCAGGGTTCCTAGTCAGTATTTTATGAACATAGCTTCAGGAAACTAGATAGAGTGAGGTACCAATAATGTGTTGCTACGAAACTCGCAAGCGTACGGGATCGTTGACATATAACAATATAGTAAGTAAGACTATCATCTTACGAGGAATAAGCTTTAAATTTGTCTATTAGTCAGTTATCAAACTTGAATGCAACGTAACAAAAGAGATTTGTTTAGATTATATTTAAATGATCTACTAATAATCTCAGAGTATTTTTTACTTAAATATGTTAATTATGTACTTTAATTTCGAATCCACCTATTAGTATCCTATTTTCAATTCTCAACCTATGTAATTTAGTGTGATTTTTGTATTATTGACAATCGATAATTTAATTATCTCTCCCGAGGTAAATTAAACATATCTTAAGCACGATTCGATCATATTCTCATTCCGAATTCAAATACAAAGTAATGCATTCAATGACACTATTATATAAATGATTGCACATGCCATATATGTATTCCTAACATCTATTACCAATAAGTTAATCTTGCAAAGTTCAACTTATTACTAACCTCCTGAAACTATAATAAATGACTAATTACCTAGTTGATGGCCAAGAAGTTAAATAATGCAACAAAGCATACAAGATCAATCAAGAATACAAATAAATTAAACTACTTGATCTTAGAATTAAAAATAATAATAAGATTCATCTTCATCCCAATACAAATTTTTTTTTACCTTAGCATGTTTCTAATGTTATTACAAGAATAAAAATGAAAAGATATTACCCCGAAATTTATATGAATGCAAAAAATACGTAGAAGAAATTTCTTGTTCTTGATCTTAATTCTAAGCCAATTCTTCACCTTTTTGATATAATTTGCCTTCATTTCCTTGCTAGATTTGATCTTCTCTCCCTAAAGATGGTTAATTAGCCCCTTGTTTTTGAAAGATTTTATGATATAATGTGGTATGCGANGAAGCCCATCGTTAGAAACTCCACAGTTAAGCGTGCTTGGCTTGGAGAAATTCTATGATGGGTGACCCCCTGAAAAGTTTTCTCGGGGAGCATGCGAGTGAGGACAAAGTATGTTGAAAAGACCCATGTTGGTACAGTGGGGACAGTACGTCGTCGATCTAACGGTCGGGACAGCCCGTTAGTGGGACCCGGGTCGTTACATTATGTATTTATAGAGGCTTGAATTAGGTTAAACAATTGCGTACAATTTGGGTTCCAAAAGGTATTTGAATCAAATAAGGAAACAACCTCGTCAATCGAAATTACTACCATGCTATCACATGATTATATTTCTTGAGGTCGCATGTAGAAACAATTAGGTCTCGGGTTGGCCAAATTTACTCCTTGCTATCACAAGGTTTATACCTATGTTCTATGGTTATAATTTTCAACATATTTCGAATTCATTCAATTTGGTTCCTATATTTTCTCCTTTGTTCCGCCTAGTCCTTTTTTTTTTGCAATTTGCATCATTTTCCTTCCAATTTCATCCAATTGACTCCATATGATCTTCAATCATCAATCCTTGGTGCAAACAAACTTTTAAATATTTGTAATTTAGTCTCTGAACTTTAAAAATCATCATGTTTCGCCAAAGTTCGCTCAATTCTTTGAAAATTACATCTAATAATCCTGTTTTGCCTAAGAGACAATACAAACAAGAGATTAAATTAAAACTTATCAAAACTAATCCCAATTTCCTAATATAACGACCTAGATAAGTGTATAAATTACACCTATCATATTGTAAGAATTTGAAGATGTGTTTTTAGAAAATCTACCAGGTGCCTTGCTTGATAGACAATTCAAGTTTGCAATAGATTTGGTTCTTGGAGCCACGCTAGTATCTAAGCACTGTATCAAATAGTACCAAAAGAGCTAGAAGAGTTAAAGCTTTAGATTCAATACTTGATAGATAATGAGTTTATTTGACCCAATGTCTCTCTATGGGGAGCGCCAGTGTTGTTTGTTAAGAATAAGGACAATACCTTGAGAATTTGTATCGATTATCGTAAATTGAACAAACTCACTATTTAGAATATATACCCTCTGCCTCGAATAGAAGATTTTTTTTGATCAGTTGAGAGGAGCAAAGGTGTTTACGAAGACCAATCTACGATCTGCTATCATTAGTTAATTATTAAGTTTAGTGATATACTCAAGTAATCTTTGAGAACTTGATATGGTCACTATATTGTGATGCCTTTTGGAGTGAATAATGATTCGACTGTGTTTATGGATTTGATAAATAGGGTATTACATCAATTCCTAGATCAATTTGTCATAATCTTTATTGATGACATGTTGATCTATTCGCAAGATCAGTAACAGAACAAAGAACATCTTTGAAAGGTGTTAGAGACTCTAAGAAAGGAAATGTTGTATGCCAAATACAAGAAATGTGAATTTTGGCTCGAATGAGTAGGGTTGCTTGGTCACATAGTTGCTAGTCATGGAATTAAGTTGACCTAACTAAAGTAGAGATAATAGATAAGTGGAACAGACAGTGCATGCGGGTGACGTTCAAGCTTTCTAGGTTTAGCTTGATATTATCAGAGATTCATTGAAGCATTCTCTAATATAACTATTCTCTAATATAACTGGACCAATGACCCAGTTAACTCGAAAATGAGTAAAATTTCAAGGTCGAATAAGTGTAAAGAGAGCTTCCAAGAGTTGAAACGACAATTGGTCACGTCACTAATGTTAAAAATTTGGAAGGTTCACAGCAATACATCTAAACAAAGCTTAGATTATCTTAATGAATCATGGAAAGGTAGTTGCCTAGGCTTCAAGGCAATTAAAATAGCCTGAGTAGAATTACTCCAAGCATGACTACGGCTCACGCATTGAAGTTATGGCAAAACTATCTGTATAAAAGTAAGTGTGAGATTTATACAGATAATAAGAGTCAAATATTTCTTCACTGATAAGGAATTGAATAAGAGATAAATAAGATGGCTAGAGCTGGTAAAGGACTACGACTACACTATACTTCACCATCCAAGTAAAGTTAATGTGGTTGCAAATGCTTTAAGTAGGAAGTTAGGAGGTCAATTAAAAAAACTTGTATTGATTTGTATCATGTGGTTAAGGATTTTGAGAAAATAAGCATTGAGATTGTTGCTTCTACAAATTAGATTACAACACATATAGCAACTTTAAAGGCTCGACCAAATCCCAAAGATCTAATTATTGAAGTGAAAGATAAGGATCAATTTCTCTAGGAAATTAGAAGTGAGATTGAATCGGGTAAGATGAAGGATTTTGAAGTGCTGTTGAATAACGTGTTGAAGTTCAGAGGAAGACTTTGTGTGACTAAAAATGAGGAATTTTGAGAAATTCTAGAAAAAGCTCATTTTACCTCGTACGCCGCTCAGCTCGATGGGCAAACATAAAAAAATATTGGAGTTTTAGTTAGTAAATGTATAGTTTTCAACAAGTGAAAGCCAAACATCAGAGATTGTCAAGATTATTAAATCCTTTGGAAATACCAAAATGGAAATAGGAAATATTTCGATAGATTTTGTAGTCGATTTTTCAAAGTTGGTGAAGGAAAATAATGCCATTTAGGTAATTATCGACTGATTGACGAAGAGAGCCTATGTTCTACTAGTGAAAACGATGTTTAATATGGGTTAGTTGGCACAAAAATACACTAGAGAGATAGTTGGATTGCGTGGAGTCCCATCCATTGTTTCAAATAGAGACCCAAAGATTACCTCTATGGTCTGGAAAAAGTTTACATGGAGCTTTGGGAACAAAATTAAATTTTAGCCCAGCTTACCATCCCCAGTCAAATGGTCAATCCAAAAGAACTATTCAAATATTGGAATATATGTTGTGTGCTTGCGTTTGGACCTAGGGGAAAGTTGGGGCTCGTACTTGCCTTTGGTAGAGATTACCTATATCAAAAGATTCCAATCTACAATTGGTACGATACCACATGTTCTTTGGAATGAAGTCAACGAGAAGAGGATTTGGGTCCAAAAATAGTCGATCAAACAGTTCAAGCTATCAATAAGATCAAAACAACACAAAAGAAGCTCAAGAACGACAAAAGAATTATGCAGACAATCGAAGAAAATATCTGAATTTTGAAGTTGGTAAAAAGGTCTTCTTGAAAATGGAACCTATGAAAGGTGTACTAAGTTTGGAGAGAAAAGCAAGCTGAGACTACGTCATACATGATCTTTCAAATTTTTTGACAAAGTTGCTAACATAGCGTATTAGTTAGCTCTATCGCCAGATTTTTCTATAGTGCATGATGTGTTTCGCGTGTCTATGATAGGAAAGTATGTGCATGATCAAGGTAATATGGTGAACTACCACACATTAGATATTCAGAAAGACCTATCTCACGAAAAAAGTTTCAGTTGCTATTTTGGATAGAAATGTACATAAATTAAGGAGTACGGAAATTCCATTGGTCAATGTTCATTGGCAACATCACAAAATAGAGGAGGTTTCTTGGAAATAGAAGTAGAAATCAAAGCCAAGTATTCGGCATTGTTTGTTTAAGTTAAGGTAATTTCGAGGACGAAATTCTTTGACGGTGTGAGGTAAAGTCTCTAATTTTATATTCTTAATTTGGTTGGTGTGACCCATTTATGAAACGAGCCATGAAGGCTCGGCCCATATAAAATTATGAATTCCCAAGACATAAGTTATTTAAAAACCCAATGATTTAGGATATTAAGTTTAAATGAATTTGAATGCAAACATTTAATGAATAATTGGGTTGCCATAATGGTTGTTTGCATAGTATTTCACATTAGCAACCTAGGTTTGAATCACCATGCAAATATTTTTAGTATTAAAAACTCTTCATTTTCTACATTAAGGAGAAATTAAGTCAAGTTAATTAGAGGAAATAAGTTTCTTTTTAATGTTATTCATGGAGATAGGTTACAAGTCACAAAAATCATTTATTTTCCTCCATTTTACATGAAAAACTAATTGCCTTTCATTTTCTCTGAAAAATCTAGGGGTGTCAATGAGCAGAAACTTTTTGCGGGTTCGGCTCGTGTAAAAATACTTTGATTTGTTTTTTTGTCCGAGCTGAGCTGAGCAAAAGATCAACCAAAAAATTTAGGCTCGACCCGGGCCTTAGCGGGCCGGGCTTGAGCCGGCTTGATTTTTATTTTAAAAAAATTCGTGACAAATCTAAATATTTTTTAAAGAATTTAACATTTGTGCAATTTATACGTATTATAAATAATAACTAAATATTAATATATAAAAAAATTACAACTAAACTTAAAATAAGAAAATTTTGAAATTTGAAAAAAAAAAAAAAGAAGTGGCACGCAAGTTTTTATTTTTTTCATTTTATATTTATATTTTAGGCTCACGGGCCGGCCCGACTCAAGCCGGCGAAAATGGGGCTCGGCCCCACCGAGCCCGAGCCGACGAGCCATCCCTAAAAAAATCTATTTTTAGTTAAGAACAAATGAGTAGCAAAGGTGTGAAAGAAAAAGGGTTCTACACCATTTTCTCCTTCATATTTCAAGAAAATCAAGGTAGGTGGTACTAATTATTTACCACTTCTGTTCATAATATGTAAATTTGTATGCTTGTGATGTGTGTTAAATTTTTTTTTGAATTTATGGTCCGAGAGGTTTGTATATGGCCATACCTAATTTCTACAATCCCAATGGATTCTTCAAAATTTTGAATTTGCAGCATTCATTTACGTGAAATGTTAAATTCTTTTATTTCATTTTGTGTACATGTGTATTTGTTTCTGATCAAAATGGTACACTAAGTGAAAGTCTCACTGAGCTTAAAGTTCACACCTTCTATGTTGGCAATTTTTTCAGATTAAAGGCACAAAGAAGAGGGATTCACATGGATTGTGGAGGATCCGAAGGGAGAAATATACTTTATTGTATAGTTAGTCATATTTGAAGAATTTCTAGTTTTTACACGTTATGTTGATTATTCCTTTTTGAAAGAATTTCTAGTTCTTTTTCTTAATGTGAACATTGTATTTTAATTGGTTTAAGTACGCAATCAATTTAAGTTGCTAAAGAAGTTAAGACTAAACCTTAGCTTGTAAAAAAAATTTCAGCTTTCTGCCTGAATTTTGTATCACCACGCAGAACATAATTCTTTTAGTTTTCAGACAATATCAGTTCGATTGTATAGCCCCACGAGTCATCTATCCATAGGTTTTGGAATCAAGTCATTTTGAAGGTTGGTAAGAAAAGTTATGGCATTTGTCGTCCACTGAGAAAAGTGTACCCGATTGCAGTTGGTAGCATGAGTTTGAACAATTAATAAGTGGCTAAACGTTGTTAAAAAACTCTAAAATTTTAATATGTGCTTTTTAGATATGCTGTAAAGATATTTTTTGAATTTTAAGACATTCAAAATTTGGTAATATAAATATTTGCGAACATTATGTTGCATAGGGTGCGAGTTAAAGTATAGTAAGTTTGTTATAAAAACTAATTTAGCCGTATCTTTATAAAAAACTTAAAATCCTAAGAATGCATGATCAATAGCAAATCGAACTTAAGATTCAGGGTGTTACACTAGCTTTTGGGTGGTAATCGATGGAAAGGTTGTTGGCGGTGGAAGTGGCGACAGATAGACGAGGTTTTATGAAATTGAAGGAGATGATCGTGGGTGGCATTGTCTCGAAAAAGGAGGCTGACTTTTTAGATGTGTGGTGTTACTGCTTGTAGAAAATGGTAGCCATACAGTTTGAATTAGGGTTGGTTGGGAAGTGACATTTCTTAGTGAAAGACAATGACATGCTCAACGAGAGGCAGTTAGTGATGGGAACGGGGCGGGAACGGGGCGGGGGGGGGGGGGGGTTGGGGGGGG
>CAIGRS010324991.1:0-18319 GCA_903798395.1 Fraxinus floribunda | reverse complement strand
AATAGTTGAATTATGACCTGATTTACGATTAATTAAACCTTACACGTGATTTTCGCACTGTAATCTTTAAAAACAGGTTGTAATGTAATTTCCACTTCTTAAAATTACTGTTAAAAAGATATTATTTGCAAAATACTGGAAATTTGGGCTAAAGTTTCATTACTAGAACATTGTTGTGGTTACCAACTTGACGTATCTGTCAATATTTAACTATTTTAATGACATGTCTATCAATTTTTAAGCATTTGTTACCACAATCTAACTTACGTTATGTAAATTTACAAATACGCTGATGTGTAAATTGTAAGTACATATCATAAACAGGGTGCATTTTTTTTGTAAATTTCTCCATATTAAGTGGATGTATATCAATTTATTCAATAAGAATAAATATTAATCGTAATTTTCTCTTAAAAATTGTACTCATCTTAGCTTTCAAAATATAAAGAATACCGTTGAATCTATTTCGCCAGATTTGTGGTGCAAGAGGTGATTTCTAAACAGAAATCTAAAATTAGCAAGTAACTATTGGCAATCGAGCTAAAATTTAATTCATGGTATCCATCAATCTTGGAGCAGCTATATAAACCAATGAGCGACGTAGACAAATTCAAATAACTGAACAAAAGCTATGGCAGGTATTTTGCAAGCACTCGTGTCATCTTCTTTGCTGATTCTTGTGCTTGCATTGCCTATTGCAAATGCCCACATCATAGGTAAAACTTCGAAACATTGGAAAAAAGGTCGTGCCACCTTCTACGGTGGAGCCGATGCCTCGGGAACTGTGGGTATGTTCCGTCTTTTTCTTTTCTTTCTTTTTAGATGTAACCATGCATAGAGCTAAGAGACGTTTAAGTCCAAACTTCTTGATTCGAAACAAATTCTCTAGAATTTATTTCTTGCATTTGCTTTACCTACAAATCATAATATATAATGAAAAGGTCATCAAGAATTCAGAGCCCATTTTGCAGTATTTTGCTTCTTGTAAAGGAGATTCCTCACCTATCTTGAGTTTGTCTCCTTTAAAATCTCTTTTGTCAGGCAATAATTATATAAAGAACAATGCTACGAGTACATGAAGATTTTACAGAATTTTAACAGGAAATATACTCGACAAGTTAGCATTGGAAGGAAAAAAATGGCTAATAGGATGCTGTCACGTCAGCACTCTGTTTAATCTCTGTGCAGCTTTATTGTTATACAAATATATTAAAAAATAACTTCTTAATTTCATAAGTAGATTTTGATGTTTCAAAATTCCTGTCAAACCTTGTCGGTGTTAGTGTGTGAAAGGCATGAAGAAAACCTTATCGTCCTCTTCTTTTTGCAGGAGGTGCCTGCGGTTTCGAAGACCCGAGAAAAGAATATGGATTGAATACAGTGGCATTGAGCTCTCTATTGTACAAAAACGGGTCAAATTGTGGAGCTTGCTATGAAATCAAATGTGACAACAAAAACAAAATGTGCAAACCCGGAACACCATCCATTTTCGTTACTGCCACCAATTATTGCCCTCCCGGCGGCTGGTGCAGCCCGCCCGCCCGCCATTTCGACTTGACCGAGCCTGCATTTACTCAGATTGCTGAATACGCTGCTGGAGTTGTTCCTATTCTATTTCGCAGGTATAAAATACGAAATTATCGAATAAACGTCTTTTCGTAAACTATAGTATCAAATTTTGAATTTTGTTGCAGGGTTCATTGCAAGAAACAAGGGGGCATTAAATTTACCGTAACAGGGAATCCTAATTTCAACTTGGTGTCGATATCGAACGTTGGAGGGGCAGGAAATGTAAAAAAGGTGGAGGTCAAAGGTGACAAGAAGTTGAATCATTGGACAGAATTGAATCGTAATTGGGGTACCAAGTGGGATACCGATGCAACACTTGTTGGCGAGACACTAAGTTTCCGTATAACCACTGGCGATGGCAGAACCATAGTTTCATCGAAGGTTGCGCCTAATAGTTGGCAATTTGGTGAAACCTACGAAGGCATAAATTTCCGCCTATAGCTTCAGTTTCTTTCTTTTTCTCTAATTTCATTTTACAGCGTTGTATTTTTTAAGGAATAAGTATTATTTCGTTGATCAATTACTAACTCAATAAAATAATAAGCAATTCAAAATTCAAATGATTAAAGTAAAAAATAAAAAGCTAACCATATATTCCCTTTGCCATTTCCCTTTCTCATATAATACTAGTGATGACTCCCGTTATTGTTGTATTTGTCGAAAAAAAAAAATTCAAAATTAAAATTATTAAAATCTTATTTAGGATCAACCATGTTACAAGAATGAATGAATGAACTAACTTTGATATTTATCGAATAAGTTAGACATATTGATCATGAAAGTTTAATTATTGGGTTTGCTTCTAATAATGCAATAAGAAATATTTTTACTTGATTTTGTTGCATTTCAAGGTTTGTACTTGGTATTTGCTATTTTTTATTTCAATGTTTGCTCATATGGAATTACAGAAGATATTAGTGGCCTGCATAGTTCTTTGTTGATGACATATGACTTTTGATGAAAATTTGAGATATTTCGAGCTTTACTTGTTCTTATCTTATCTTATCTACGACATGTAGAAAACTAAATAAATATTTAAATGTCATATTTTTTAAATGAAATAATACTATTGGAACATATTTTTTTCTTAATATATTTTATAATTACATGTGGCGCCATTTTAAAGTGTCACACAAGCATCCAAAATCTCATGGCCAACCCGAGCGGGACGATTTAGTTATTTATTAATAATTCTTATCCTTTAATTAAATGTGTGTTAACAATAAAACTTCATTATCTGATATTGACCCTGTCCGGTAGATTTTTTGTAACATAGTGAAAGAAAATGATTGCCACCTATTTTTCTAAAGTTCTAAGTAAAATAATCAAGATATGGTTTGTAAGTTTTAAGCGTTATCGTCGAACTATATACTTTGTCATTGTGCCGACTTCGTCCTTGATGATTCCTCTCCTTTATTTTGTAATTTTTGAATCATCTATTGATTAGTCGACAACAACAACTATACAAGACCCAAAAGTCAGAACCCTTGTACGAAACTTGAAACTCCTTAAGAATGAAATAGTTTATTTCTTGAATAATGATTTCAACATGTACGTCCAATCATTCCAGATAACGCTTGCATTCTCTGTCTTACCGCGGCTGCTGGCAGAGAGACACATCATTTTAATTGATAATCATCATTTACCTGAAATGGTCCAACATATACATTATTAACACGTAGAAAATGTCATATACAATCATCATTTAGCAGAAATGGTCCAACAGATAGGAATTACAAGGAGTCAAGGACTGATCATTTTTCATTAGACCTTAAGACTCCAAAGAATTAGTGACGTGTGAAAAGATGATAGCAATTGGATTTGAAGAAGCCCTACTTGTTCAATTTTTATTTTATTTTTTGATTTTTTTTTTCATAAAGTTAACTCCAACTTAAACTTAATTTTGATCCCACCACTCAAGTTTTACAACTATTAAAATATTAATTTTATAATGTTAGTAAAATGGTTTTTCCGGATATGTTAAACAAAAGTGCTTCAGAAGAGGATGCGGTTTGCTTCCATTTTGGTCGTTATCTAAACTAATATTTTAGCACCATGATTTCTATATAGCATTTTATAAAGCTCGATTTGAACATATTAGGCGTTCAACTTTGTGTATGCAGTATTTTTAATATACATGGAGACGAAGTTATTTGAATAAAAATATTGAAAACGCCTATCAATTTTTTCTTAAAAACTTGAATATGTATGTTTTTAATAGAAGTTTGGTGTATGTGGTTCTCGTGATAGATGACTTCCACATAAGGGGTCACAATGTAAGCTAAAAAAATCTAATTATTAAAATAGACACCACTAGTGTAAAATATGAAGGTTTTGGATTTTATCGACAAAACAAAATGTAGCGGTGGAGGGCGGTGGCAGCCGGACAAATGTAGTGGAGATGCTTTTGGAAAATGACAAATTGCCGGACATTTGTTTGGATGAATAATAATACACAGTACCAATGATGCTATAACATCAATTCAGGTGATACTATATGATAAGCAGGGACGGATTCAGGATCGGATTATAAGCCGGACTAATACGTAAAATAAAATAAAATTACACATGATTTTTTTTTTTTATATAATTTTTTTTTTCTAACTAAAAAAAAATTCAGTTGGGGGAGGAGCCTGCCCAGCCCCCCCTCCATCCGTCCCAGCTAAGGTTAATGAAATGTGACATTAAGCGATTCATTTAATTGTAGTTACTATTTAATGTCACATTAATGTTACCTAAATTAATGTTTTAACACTAGTGGTTATGTTATTATTTTTGGATTATTAACTATTTATGACTTATTGGGGTTGTTAAATGGGTCAAGCTGGCTCGTTTCATTAAAATGTGGCTCGATTTGCCCTTTGGTGACCCTTTCCCTGCTCATCAATTTTATTATTATACATTTTCACTACATTATAATGAGTTGATGATTTGCTTATACAAGACATTCGCTTGTTCGATGCAAGGCGATACCCTCACTTAAGATCCCTATACTTCATACACAATTTTTGTTCACTATGAACCGCTATGTCACATACTGGATTTGATCCGATTGAGCCCCTCTTCATTCTTTCTACTTCTTTAATTTTAATTTCGATCAATATTACTTTTAGAGCATACACTATGTGCTAGGTTAGCTAATTCAATCCTGAACCAAAAGGCTTGTGAAAAGAATTAGGACTTGTCTACACTTACCGAGGGGGGATTACCGAATGGAATCCCCCCTCTCACATCTGGGGTGTGGGGCCTCAGGTCGGGAGTTTTTTAATGGGGCGGGGCCCGCAATTCATGTGAGGGGGGTGAAGGGTTCGGTGAACCCCATTCGGGCACACCAGAATTATTCAAAGAATTAATCTAGATGTACATTCTTGAATGACATTATTGCCGCCATCGTGTGAATTGTAAAAATTTGTGTCAATGATTTTATGGTGGGCCCAAATGACCCATAGACCAAGTGTTTCCTTGTTGCACAATGGGTTGGTGTAGTGCTACACAGAGGACCCCATTTGACGTTTTTATCAATTTTCTAACGCGCCCATGTTTGTTTGGTAGGATTTCAAGTTCAGAATTTAATTTAAGTCAAAATCATAAATTAATTGTAATCACATATTTGATAGAATTTACAATTTTCTAATCATTCATTTCATTTATTTCTATCAAAATCTATTAAATATTTGATTTTAATCCCCACCAAATTTAGTATAATAATTAAGATATTATTTAGGTTTGAGAATAAAACAACTAAGCACATGTTTAGTATACATTAAAATTTTTATTCTCATTCTTCTATTTATTTTCAACCACACATTTTTCAATAAAATAATATTTTTATAATATCAATATTTTTTCCTTCTTTTTCAACCACACATTCTCCATCTGCTATTTCAAAATACATTCTTTCAAAATAACGTGACTCAAACATGAATTGACTTTCACTTTAGGAAACCAAAATCAATTTGACTCCTAGATTTATTTATTTTTTAATTATCACAGGGTAATTATACTTGTATATCAACAAGATCTATCAAGATTTATAGATTTTTGATCGACAAATTCGGTGAATTTGTCTATGAATTTTATTTTATTTTTTAAAATTATCACAGGGTGATTATAGCTGTATATCAACAAGATCTATCAAGGTTTATAGATTTTTGATCGACTAATTTTGGATTACATTGATCTGTAACCTGACTCGCCTGCTCTGCTCCATTCAGAAAAAAATATTAGTGCTAATTGAAGAAGATATTATATTATTATATTTTAAGAAGCTTCGGTTAAAGTGTTCGGATTTCGTTTCTCCTTTTGGCATAATCAAATCCATCAGAGCTCAAAATTAACTGAAAAAGGAAAAACATAATCTTTTTCACCTTCTGTTTTGACTCTGGTTTTCTTCTCTCCCTTTTCTTTGCATTCAAGGTAGCCTGTTTCTCTATCTACAAGTATAGATTTTTTTTTTTTGTTTAAGGAAAGTTCAAATTTTGTAGCTTGAGTAGGAGTCAACGAAACAAGAGTTTAATCTCAATTCTCTCATTGAGACAGTAAGATTTCACATGGCAAGCAAACATTAAGTTTGTAAGATCGTTAAACTATTGTTGTTTTATTTCATGGTCCTTTTGTTCTTTCTGTTGATGTTTGGTTGTTCGTTTTTTTTTTGGAACTTGGGTCACTTTTTCTTCGTTCGAAAATTCTCCGCCTAATTTGGCCCTTACATCGGGAGGATATCTGGTCCTTTACAAATGGATGCTTGCAAAATAGACATTGTTTAGTCTACACGACATACGGCCAGACAGTCAGACAGCCGAGCCGAAGAGAGGATGGAGTTCAGCTGCCAATTTGATCTGGTCAAGCTAGAACGTTGTTCTTGGAACGAATGTGAAAGTAATAAATTTGAAGGGGAGTTTTAGGTATACCCTTCTTGTCTTTGGGCAGTTGGTTACCATTGGAGGGAATGACCTTTGGGGAGGGGGAAGTATAGATGGAAGAGGGGAACCATTGCCTTAATTGAATCCCTTTAATTGGGATTTATAGAATGCTGGTTTAACCATCCTTAAAACTTGTTCCTTCAGACATGCTTCCACGGAAACTTGTTCCCTTCTTGTCTCGGTCGAGCTTTGACCTGCCCATTGATAAGCTCTTTCCCTGTCTTTTGCATATGCTGAGTGTCTTTTGGAATGGATCAGATTTGCAGAATGAATGGTCTTGCTGTCAAGCTGCTTTTTGTTTGGTCTAGTCATAACTGGTTGGCCTTTTCTTGTCATTCGCAGTTCTTGCTTCCTATGTCACCTAGTCTCACATTTCTCCTTTGCTGAGCCGAGGCCTCAACATGATTTGTCATTTTTACCCCGTGTCATTCCCTTGCCATGTCATTGATGGGATTCACTTGCGCATGCAATGCTCTAGTTTAATGTGAAGTTGCAGTAACAATTATTCATAATTAGCACACGCGTCTCTAGAATATGCTTTTATTCTTTCATATGTATGTTGAATTCAACTAATAGATGTCTGTAGTTCAAATAACGCTCTTTTTTCTTTTACTATACAGATATGTCGAAACACTAGTTGCTCTCAGTTATCTTCACATGTGATATTAATACCTTCTGATTATGAAATTTATGTTGGGATTTTGATAGCTTCTTTTATTATTCATGTTCTGGCATGCTAGCAAATTCATTTTCATCCTCTATATTCTCCATTCCTTGTTGCATTGTAAACCACATGTATCTATCTTTAGCAGAGTGTCATAAAAATTTATTTGACCTACAGGTAAGTGATAAATCCATCTCCGGGAACAAGTGGCTTTTGTTAAATTTTGTGGTTTGTTGAAATCTATCATGCTTTTATGCCCAAAAGACTTAACCGGTGATGTTTATGTCTATTTCCAAAGGATTGAAGACAGGAAATCTAGATTCTTCTACCTTATGAGGACATTCAGATGATTTCCATCTGTGTTTGGAACGGAAAACTTTTTGGCATTATGCATGTCTGTCCCAGTGTTCGTCGTTGATGGTGTTGAAAGGGCACTATCATTATCTGATAGAACAAAATCTCTTGATACTAAATTATCCAATGACAAAGGGTACCTCGCTGAATTAACTGGGGAGATTTGTTGTGCTTCTTCTGAAACCACTAGCTTTAGAACTGGAGAGATCTTATTAACCAATGGGGAATCTTATTCTGGATCCCTACTGGGCAATATACCTGAGGGTTCTGGGAGCTATGTCTGGTCAAATGGTTGCAAGTATGAGGGTGAGTGGAACTACGGGATGAGGAATGGATATGGGAAACTTCTATGGCCATCTGGTGCTCTTTATGAAGGTGAATTTTCAAGTAATTATATGCATGGCACGGGAACTTATACTGGACCGGACAATATGACCTATAAGGGTCGGTGGAGGTTAAATCTCAAACATGGTTTGGGATATCAAATATTTCCTAATAGAGATGTATTTGAAGGTTCGTGGATGCAGGGAACCCCAGAAGGGCCTGGTAAGTATACGTGGGCTAATGGAAATTTGTATTTGGGAACTATGAAGGGGGGGAAAATGTCAGGCAAGGGAACTTTTACTTGGACCAATGGGGACTCTTTTGAAGGAAGCTGGTTAAACGGCATGATGCATGGATTTGGAATGTACACATGGAGCAACGGTGACTACTATGTTGGAACTTGGACCCGCGGCCTGAAGGATGGAAAAGGTACATTCTATCCAAAAGGAAGCAGGCTTCCAGTTGTCCAGCAATTATACCTCAATGCTTTGAGGAAACGAGGGTTGCTTCCGGATTTGAGAAAAAAGAATCAAGTTTCCCATATTCATCATGCTACATCAGTAGATAAGGAAGATGTCGAGGTTGGTGGGAACCGAGGTTCTCATAGGAATCGATCTGATAAAATTTCTAAGGGAAACTTATTAAATCTTGAACAATCTCGCACTACGAATGTTTCTCTGGAAAGACGTTGGAGTCTAGAAGTATCCATTGAGAAAGTTATTGGACATGATTTTTCTAGCATATCCGAGTCTGTCTTAGAAGGTGGAGCTTATGAGGATGACATAAATCCTCCAATATTGGAAAGAGAATACATGCAAGGGGTCCTAATCAGCGAGCTTGTATTAAGCAATCGTTTTTCACAATCATCCAGAAGCGCAAAAAGGAGGCAAAAGAAACTTGCAAGGGAGATAAAAAGGCCTGGAGAACAAATTATTAAAGGCCACAGGAGTTATGATTTGATGCTAAGTCTACAGCTTGGGATCAGGTACATGGACCTTCTTCACCAATGCAGATGGCTTCATCATCTCTTCAGGCGGTTCTTTCATTCTTATTTTTTCATACATTCATTCTAATCAGATCTTGCATCTCTTTTTATGTGGATATTGTTGTCAATACATGCGTTATTTTCATTAAAATGTCATCTTAATTGTCTACTGAGTTTTTATTTTTAATTCCTATCTGAAAACTGTGTAGATGTTCTCTACCAAACTATTGTCTTCATACATCTGTGAGTTGTTTTATTTATGTTGACTGCCAGATGTTTCTAAGAATGTGTCGTCAGTAGGGATATAACCCTTTTACTTTCTTTCTTTATTTGGAGAACCAATTGTGAAAAAATCCAACTGCGTTATCATGAAAGAAGAATCGCCTTTTGGTCATCCAGGATTGAAATCAAATGATCTTTCACAAATGGAGTGGAGTATTTGCTAACAGATCCAAGTACAGTTGTTATGTCATATTAAATCAGCTAACATGTTGGCAAGTCCTTCAGGGTTTAAAATGCTTTTTAGAGTCAAGTGTCAATAATTCTATGATAATCAAGATCCACATAACTGAGCATTACTGCCATAGAAATATACTATTTATCTGTGGCATGGAAAAATTACAAAAGAAATTATGTTAAGAAGTGATCCATGTCTTTTAAGTTTGATGTGCACATATATAAGATAAAATTCCTCTTACATTGGTGAATACGATTTTGTTCAATTATATGCTTACAGATTGCTTCATATGCGACCCAAAATGTTTGGATATGATTGATTCTTTGTCCGTCGTTATATTTAATTTCTTGAGATGATGCATATTTGCTAATTAAAGTTGCTGGCACGTCAATTTGTATCATATTGGCTTTTATCCTTTATGCAAATTCCAACTACTCAGTATTGAATTTGGCAGATATACTGTGGGAAAAATTACTCCCATACAAAGACGAGACGTTAGGGATACTGATTTCGGCCCTTATGCCAGCTTTTGGATGAATTTTCCTAAAGAGGGGTCACAACTGTCACCTCCACATCAGTCAGAGGATTTCAGGTGGAAAGATTATTGCCCAATGGTTTTCAGGTTAGTTGTGACTTTCTTTTTCGTCCAGTTTCAAACTCCTCCACAGTTCTATGAGTATCATTGTGATTTCCTTGCTTATTTGTACTTATGAAATGTCCTTTTTTTGTTTATCTTACTTGTTTTTATCTGTTTCCTTTTTATCTTCATGCAGTCTAAAAACAATCTTGGAGTAGCTTCATTTGTCATATTGTCATTTTCTTCATACCTGAAAATACCATCACATGGTCTTTCTTTGAGTACATTCATGATTCATTAGACATATGATTGTCTTATATGTACCTTTCCCATTCTTATTTGCAGTAACTGTCATACTTGGTGAATTCTACACAATATTGGAGTAATTTCACCATTTCATTGTCTTTGCATGGGTAGAATAGAAAAAAGTTCATTTTTCTTCAATATTACGTCACTTGATCACCTTTTGCCCTCTTTTTTCTCCTTTATTTTCATTTTCCTTTTTCATACTCGGCATCTTAAAAGTACGACTATTGTCCTATAATAGTATTAGTTTTTCATTGTAAATTTGATATGCATTCTTTCTGAAGCTCAAAAGGTTTTTTTCCTTGCAGAAATCTGAGAGAGATGTTTAAGATTGATGCTGCTGACTACATGATGTCCATATGTGGAAATGATGCTCTCAGGGAACTTTCTTCTCCTGGGAAAAGTGGTAGTGTATTTTTCCTGTCTCAAGATGATCGTTTCATGATCAAGACACTGCGAAAATCTGAAGTTAAGGTTCGATATTTTGATTCTCACTGACCTGCTCTGGTTTCATTGGTTTTTGTTCTTGTCTGGAATCTTCCAAATGCTGAACTTTTTTTTTGGGTAGTTGGGTTGGGGGGTTAGCCAGGGAAGTTTTGATACATGAGGAATTTGTTAAAACAATTTTCACAAAGTAGGATATCATTTCACTTGAACTTTTAATTATGAAATGCTCTCCTTTCACCATACACTTGATTGTTTAAACTGGCTGGATTTTCAACAGAAAACCCAATTAAATCAACTGATTTTAGATGGATGCTAAACCTTGAACTCCTCTATGGGGTTTAAGTTGAGCTCAAGCTACATGTTGAGGCCTTGCTGAAGAACTTGGTTTGAACTATATCGATTTGATATTAATTGTCAAAGATATGGTAGAAAAGGAGATTTTTCTGTTAAGATTAAACTTCTCTTGGAATATTTCTGCTTCTGGACTCCTGAATATATCAAGAACGCAAGGAACTACCTGAATTGTCATTTCTTTTTGAAAAGCTGTGCCTTAAAAGGACATCTAAAAGTAAGGATCAAAGTAGGGTTAACAATGGAACTCTTAAAAGAGATATTTTCAAAAAGGACTAGTATAAAAAGAATAACAACTTATCAGGAGAATTAAAATTTGGAAAACTATTATTAAGACCTCCGATGGTGGGTAAATAGTCTGTCTATGACCATTCAAATGATGGACTTCTCTACTTAAGATGTGGAAGAGAAGATCCATGTTAGTATTCCAACGTCTATCTCTTTCAGGGTTGCACTCAAGTATAATATAACAATTTCACTTATTAAGCTTTCAGTTGTTTCACTTTGTTACATCGAGTTGCTTAAGTTTGAGTTTGGATAGCAGGTACTGCTCTCTTGTTTGATGTTTATAATTATAATGGGTGCCATTTTCAGTTGCACCTATTATATTATCTTTAAGTTATGCTGTCCTTAATTTTTATCATTTCCTATATTGAGTTTTGTTAAATTGATAATGACTGGTGATCTCACATGTAGGTTCTACTTCGGATGCTTCCAGACTATCATCGCCATGTACGCACATATGAGAATACTCTCATGACTAAATTTTTTGGTCTTCACAGGATTAAGCCTTCGAGTGGTCAAAAGGTAATGCATGCTACTGCTCCCGGAGAACTTGTCTCAGGAAAATACATCTTTACATTTAGTTCCTGTTTGGTTAAGATAAAAATCAGATTTGAAGTAGTTTTTGATGAGTTAATGAAATGTGTGGTTGAAAAGTTGATAAAAGTTGTGGGTCCCATGTGGTTGAAAATGAGTTTAAAAAAATGATTTTTAGAAAATGGGGTCAAACATGGGCTTAGTATTTTGATTGAAGTTACTTTGGCCTTATCAAACAATAGGCTAATATTTATTCACCTCTTTCTGCTTTGCAGTTTCGTTTTGTGGTAATGGGAAATGTGTTCTGCACAGAGTTAAGGATTCATCGAAGGTTCGATTTGAAAGGTTCTTCGTTAGGACGTTCTGCAGATAAGGTTGAAATCGATGAAAACACCATTCTTAAGGACCTGGATTTAAATTACTGCTTTTATTTGGAACCTTCTTGGCAAGATGCCCTCCTACAGTAAGTGGGAATTCGTATTCATTTACATTTATACATGCTGACAGTATGCAGTGGTTTGTCCATACTAACAATGCTGTGAGTCACCAACTCATTATTAATTAAAGTTTATCGACGTCTTGTTTGTAATTTACCTCAATGAAACATGTTGCAGACTTAAATTAATGCCTTTGCTATATTCAAAGTCTTAGCTGCCAGAAAGTACTACTTTTTTCATTGTAGCGTGCTCTGATGAGAACTTAACATGTGAGTCTCAGTTTAGTTTCTTATAGCGGCATACATGCCGTAACATAATATTCTTGAAGGAACACTTGTATCCGTAAGGCGTAATTCAATCTCAATAAATCTAACCAAAGCAACTCAATTGCAATGGACAAGGGGTGATTTTCTTCTCTGGACATTTTTTGATGAAGCCTCCAAAGTGTAATTACAGTCTAGCAGTGGTGATTTAGAACCCAATTTTCTGAGTACTCATGATGTTAATTTCAAGAACACCTTGCATCAAGTTCTCATTTAGTATTTTTATTTACATACTTGTGATGTTCACTAGTTCTATTATATGCAGGCAGATTGAAATAGATAGCAAATTCTTGGAAGCACAGCACATAATGGATTACAGCCTCTTGCTAGGTGTTCATTACCGAGCACCCCAACACCTCCACTCTTGTATGTCTTACAGTCAGCATATGTCAGCGGATGGACTGGGAATAGTGGCAGAAGGTAGAGTTCACATCCCATGTAATAGAGAAACAGATAGTTGGATAAATGTGAGGAGGCCACGTGATCGTATTCATCTTTGAAATGTTAAAAGCACTTGCGAAAATAATAAAGAAGCAAAAGTCCTAGGTCTCGTCCATTTAACCAATAACATTACTAATAGTCTCTATATTACTCATAGCTGATTTTTTGCATTTTCAAAATTGTGTTTATTCGAGGCTTGTTAATTTCAATTGCTGATTTTACCACCTCAGAGTCTATCGAAGATAATATATCTCCACAAGGCCTTGTTTTGGTCCCTCGAGGTGATGATGATGGTAGTGTTGTTACGGGGCCCCATATTAGAGGTGGCCGGTTGCGAGCATCATCTGCAACTGGGGATGAGGAAGTGGATCTTCTCCTTCCCGGTACAGCAAGGTATGTCAATGAAACTTTACTGTAAAAATTCTCAGTATTGCTGCTTTAAGTTCTTGCAAAAACAAGTGCATTGTTGTCATTGATATGCAATCCCATCAATAAAACAACTGGTGCATCCTTATCTTTTCACATGAGCTAAATTAAGCAACAATTTTTTTGGTGTATCAATAAGAGGCAAAAGTTTGAGGAGCCGCTAAGACTAAAAGCATCAGTCGCACATCTGAAAGCATAAATGGGAGTTTTGTGCATGTAGATTATCTCAGTTAAATACTTCTGAAAGAAAAGCTATCAATGCCTTGAGAAGATTGGCTTATGAATTTAAGAAGATACGAAAGTAGTTCTCTCTGAACTTTAGTTTCTTACATTTTGGTTTCTTGGTTTTCCTTATAACAGACTCCAAATCCAGCTTGGAGTGAATATGCCAGCAAGAGCAGAGCATATCCCCGGAAAAGATGACACTCATATATTTCACCAGGTGTACGATGTTGTTTTGTATTTGGGTATCATCGACATATTGCAAGAGTACAACGTAAGTAAGAAGATCGAACACGCATATAAATCTATCCAATTTGATTCAATGTCCATCTCCGTAGTCGACCCTACATTTTATTCTCAGCGCTTTTTAGAATTCATTCGGAAGGTTTTTCCACCTAATGCTATGGCAAGATAGAAGACCTGATTGATCGTCTCTCCTGGCTTCTAGTGCCCCGTTGAAGCTCAACATTTCAACTGTTTTCTGTTTTCATGTTTGTGTTTAAATTTCAATATTTGGTTAACGGGGGGAATTGTACTTTCGTGTATTGTCATTAAGCAGATCTGTCTTGCCCCTTATTTCATGTGGCCACAATGTCCAAATTTTCATGCACATTTTGTTAAATGAATTGCCTCTTTTTTTTTCGCTTTTCTTGATCAAAACAAACTGAGAAATTAACAAAAACAGTCATCTTCAAACACATTTGGTCAAGTATTTGAAGAAACATAATAACGGAGAGGACAATATAATATTTTGGTACAAATTTGGTCTACAGTTAATAGATTGAAATACACTTCATCAATTGCTTTGTACTTACACTCATCCAACTTCCATTTTGATATTTAAAAAAAAAAATCACGATAATAAAAATCTGCAAATCTCCTCGTATGCATATTATGGAAAGGAATGCACGAGACTCGTTAACCCATGTTGGGAGGTGGAGGGGGAGGATGTACCCCCTGGCCATGCATTTGTTGCCCTGGAAAACTTTGAGGTGGCTGCATAGGAGGCCTTCCCATTTGCATGCCCGGAGTAAAATTTGCCATTGAACCACTGCCAACTGGGGGAGGCGGTGGAGCAGGTAAATTAGCACCTGGAGGCATAGGGCGAGGGCCATTAGCCATAGGAGGCGGCGGTGGCAAAGGCCTGGGAACATTTCCAGTAGGTGCTCCGGGAGGGAGTCCTTGTGGAGGAGGTGGTGGTGGGGGCAGATCTTGGGGTGGAGGTGGCCTTGGAGGGGCACCGGGAGCTGCAGTCCCATTGGCTGCAGGAGGAGGTGGAGGTTTATTTGCCTCTGGTGGCTTTGTCTTGAAGTATAACTGCAGCTGCATGTTCAGTTATTGCACAAAACAATGTCAGATATATCATCCAGTAAAACTGAGGGGATACTAATCCAGTTTAAAATACATTTTAACGGAAGATCAGGCATTATAATTGTTCTCTGTCCTGCCTTGCAAGAGAAGAGAAGCATGTTGGTCATGCAACATCATTAGAACAAGTTTGCTGGCCACATATCTTCTAACCTAATCAACTACCTCTTAGAGGCAGCAAAACCTTCAGTTTACAAAAACCAATGGTGAAATAAAAGGTGGCGGAGTTTTGAAAAATTTCTGTATACATTCATGTTGCTCTTATCAATTATTTTTGCTTCTAAACGGTCAACAAGAAGTCAGATTCGTGATAAAGGAACAGCAAAATTGAAATGTTAAAACACACAAGCTATAAACCTCGAAAATGAAAAATGAAAGGAAAAAAAAAAAACTAAAAAGAGGAACATGAACATACCGTGAACATTTTAGAGTCAGGGTCCCAGTGTGAGAAAAACTTGGGGGTTGATTTATCAATCTCTGTACTTGGAACCTAAAAAATTCCAAGATTAAAATTCAATTAAATCCAGATGACAAGCAACCTTCGTTCTTACACACAAATACTGAGATCAAATTTACCTTAAAAGAAATAATTTCATATGGTTCAGCAGCAAACAAGAGAAACTGATATCTTTTATCAAAGGCTTGTATTTTCTGCATGTGGTATGAAAAGGTGGTCAGTAAATTAAAAGTGCATCATTAGCTGAAAATAATGTCTTGGAAGAAGAGAATCAGCTAAAAAAGCCAAAATAAATACTTGAATTTGAGAAGACAATATACCTGCTCAAAGGAAGACATAAATCGGTGACGTGGCTTTGTATTGTCTTCAATCTCAGGATATTCAATCTGAACCAAGTCATATAAATATTGATTATGGCGCCAAATCACTAAATATTGAGCATGTCTTCCATTTAGTGTAAGGCAACTGGACATCTGTTGACACATAGTTGCACACGTGCACATAACAAGTTTCATGGTTCACCTATCCAAACAACATTCTCAATACCTAATCTTTAACTAGGCTTCTCAAATGGCATTTGGCAGCCACTAATATGAAGCTCAAAAAACTGAAATTTTGCACTTACAGCCTATAAGTATCATTTATAATCCTAGTATTGCTAGCTCCTTAAACTAACATAAAAACAATAGATGGTGGTATTAGATCCATCCCAATGCAATTGCTGTACCCTATGATTCATACCCGTGGCTACAAAACAAAATGGAGTTCTATATCACACGCATGATCATGTCTTACTACACAGTAGTTGTACGTTCCATCAGGCAATACCAAGGGCAGGGTCTAATTAAGCCATAATCAACCGGTTTGAATATGTAAAACATAAATCCTTTTTTTTTTTTTTATTCCTATCCCTGTAGAATCCATTTTAAAAAAACTATTTGAGATTTACGCCTTGAATCCTGTCCCTTAAGTTTCTAAGGCTTAAACCTCAATTACTGAGGCCTACACCTCAGGGCCACTACGGTGTTCACCATCTTGTCTTGCATTTTCCAAACCTCTCAAATTACTGGTCTTAGCTTTTTGGGCTAATTCTTTGTAAGCTAAAATGCTTTAGTGATTCTTTTATTTTATTCTCTCTTCTCTACCTACATAGAAGGAACAGAGGAGGGAGAAAACACCATAGCAAGTAGAAAATAATGATAAAGAATGAGCAAAAACTTAAAGTGACGAAGAAGATGATGTCAATGATTCTCTAAAAGATCGTATTAGTATTGATGATTTTTAAGTTTTTTCTATTAATAATTGAAGAACTTATTATTTTCTCTTTATTGATATATTTTATGATTGTTTGAAAATTATACTTCCCCTGTTTGATTCCTATAAAAAAGTAAATTAAAATCCAATTCAAAGTCAACACTTAATTAGAACCACACGTTTCATAAGATCCACGACTTTTCAACTACACAATCCATCAACTTTTATCAAAATCTACTAAAATTCTAATTTTTATCTAAACCAGACAGGGGCTTAACTTTGTTTATTATGTTTATAATGAATTTTTTTGTGGTTTATAGTTTATTATGAATATGTTGTCGTATTTTTTATACATTTTAAAATTATTTTATTGTAGCGTCTTGAAGCTTATGCATCTCCTCATAAAGGAAAAATGCCTAGATAACTGATTAAGCCTTTCTGAACATCGATTAGGTGGACAAGTGAGTGGGTGTCGAGGAGAGAGATATTGCTTCCCTTCCCCATACTTCTCAAATACCAATCAAACAACTTCTTTAATGAGCAGTCGACCACGTCAAGGTTGACTTCTGATTGAAAAGAAAATTTGAAGTTTGAAGTATAGTTACTTAGAGCATGTTTGGCAAAGCTTTTATTATACTATAAGCTATGTGTGGATAATAACTAATAATTGATTGGTATGTAAAAGTTGTGGGTTTTACGTAATATGTGGGTAAAAATTGAGTTGACTAGCTTATAAGCAATTATAAATTTTGCCAAACCTGCACTTAGTCCGCTTATATTACTTTGTTGAGCAAGACAACATCAATCCTGATGTTTTCCATAGATACTACTATATTCTTAATCTTATTATTGTGACCTTGAACACACAGACCCATTTTAATATTATTATTTTGACAAACACTCTGCCAATTTTCCTTTCTCTGCTCAACAACTTTGAGAACTTGAAATTCATCATAATTCTGGTTAGACAGCAACAAAGGAAGAGCTTTAGTAAAACTTAAAAGAATTCATCAAGCAATATGTTGAAATGTTCAACGTTAAATATCTTCTTAATCTTTTAAAAAAAAAATAAAAAAATTAACATGAAAATCTGAATCTGTTGTAGCATTTTCACCACATACAGAAAAAATCTTATTGGCATATATTATCTTCACTTGGATAATCATCATAAACTGATCCAATCAACTCATTTCCTCCATAAATCAACTTCATATTGTCTTTATAAGATATATTTTCCAGGCAACTTTTCAAGATATTCAAAGTTTCGCAAATAACCTTGTGTGTTACATCATGAACTTCAACAAATTCTTGGTTCCAGAGTTTAACTTCAACACATTCTTGGTTCTAGAGTTTTTCTTAAAAGCTAAAGTAAGTTCTTAATAGGGTTTACAATAATTACAATGTACAAAAGCCATATTTTAGTTTCTGAAAGACATAGAGGGCGTAATTTGATTTAGAAATTATCTATTATAGGAAATTAAAAATCCTCAAAAGATGTTCTAGAAGAGTATAGTGTGGACAGTGTGTATTATCATTTCAAAGAAGAGGGGAAGGGGGGGCTGCTTCCGCACCTGGAAAAGTAGAGACCTCTGTTTCGTCTCTGGGTCAAATTGCTT
>CAIGRS010324950.1:0-21490 GCA_903798395.1 Fraxinus floribunda | reverse complement strand
GAAGACAAGAAGCAAAGGAAGAAGCTAATTAGGTGGACTTGCCATGAAGCATTTTTTCAACTTCATCTTCCTCGGACTCGCTCGAACATTCTTCTTCTTCTTTTGGAAGACACGTTGGTGGCAGTGGTGAAGTCATTGTGAATTTGTCAATAAAAAGGGCTCATCGGTAGTTGTAAATGCATAAAGTTTGTTGTTGGTGTGGGGCGGAATATAATAGTGTTTTGAGTAATTTGATTGGTCAAATAGATGAGTAATGAATTTGTGGATTCTTGATTATGGACTTCTATTTGTGCACGTAGACTTAGAAAAAGGACGAAACAGAGCAAAAGAATAAAACATGTACACGTAAAAGTTCCCGTCAATTCATATGGAAGAAAAGGTCAAATTGGTTGAGTATTTTTAATAGTCTTTCTTGACCATTCAAAAGTGGAATTATTCCGACTTACTAAATTTAAAATTGAACATTTAATTTTCAAAATTAAGACATGTTTGATTCACATTCTTAAGGAAATAATGCATTTTAAATGGTGATGTAATGAAAAATATATGGTTAAAAAAAAAGTTTTGAATTTTCGTGTAATATTATTTTATTAAAAATTGTACGGTTGAAAATGAGTATTGAAAGAATGATTTTTTATTTTTTTTAAATGTGGATCAAACATGAGCTTTATTATTATTATTATTCCCACCCCTAATTAAAATAAATAATTGAATGAATTGGTCCCTATGCGCGTTGCCTACTACTTTTCACAAAAAATAATTGGTCAGAGTGGATACACAAAAATAATCGGTCATTAGCCATCACAACACCATTTTATTATTATTTGTTAATTGGAAGCTGATTTTGTCCCCAAAATAAATAAATAAATAAATAAAGAGTGAAAAGGAATTTAATTAATATTCTCAAATCATAATCCTTGTCACCTTGCACGAGATTGAAGAACCAAATCAACTAATAGTATTCAAGAAATTCTTTAGGTCCCCGTTTGATTTACATGAAAATAATATTTTTAGTAGATTTCGATAAAAGTTGATTAATCCCCTGTTTTGTCCTCATTATTTTCAAAATATATATTTTTCTCTTTTATTTTTAACCACACGTTCTGCAATAAAATAATATTACACGTAAATTCAAATTTTTTTCTTATTTTTTAACCATACATTTTACATCAAAATACTATTCCAAAATGTATGACAAAAAAAAAAAAAAAATTGGGCTCAAATGGCTCTAAACGTACAGTTGAAAAGTTATGAATTACATGATACATGTGATTAAAATTAATCACATGAAGTTTCTCTTGCTTTTGGCATAACGGCCTCAATACTCTCAATCTATGAAATTAAACTTCAATGGTAGTAAAACTTTTTTTTTTCTCAGTATTGGTAAAAATTAATTTTGTTCTACTTCAACGGTCACTATCTTTTGACGCTGATGTAGTTAATAAAAATAAATAAATAATATAGTTATCGCCGCCTTGATGGCAAGGACTGGAATCTGCATTGACCGTATTGGTTAATTCATTTGCAACTCTTTAATTTTAAAAAAATACATTAGATATGTTGGATAAATTGTGCATAAATTATATTCCTTAAATAAAAAACAAGTGCACGCAAATATAGATAGAGTAACGGCTTACCAAAATCATAATATTTGCATAAAAGTTAAGCAAAACGACTTATTCAAACGTAGAAAATGCAGAAATTCGAAGGGGATAAAATGAGACGAGGTATGCGAGTGCAAATCTTTTTAGAATGAATTTCACCTCTTGCATTTGTGCTAACATAATAAAATGTGCGTCAATATCCCAAGTACAATGCTTCTTTCAAAATTAATATAACACAATATTAATTTTGTAGGGCAAACTAACGCTTGACAATACTCTTCTAGAACGAAAAATATCGAACACGGAATTCAAAAATAATATGAAAATTATTTTGACGGAATTTAGAGAAAAAGAAAGAATTAGAAATTAATTATTTGAAATTGATTTGGAGTGAAAAATAAAATCAGGAGAGTCCTATTTATAGATTTTCGTGTAACTTTTTGAATGGTTACATATTTTAATACAGACCACACATTTTCACATTAAATGGCGTGGTGTGCACCCTACCAAATGATAATACATTTTCATCATGCACATTTTAAATAGTCATACTCATTCTAAGTAACACGACTCTTTAAATGCATCATTTGTATTGAAGAGTTGCATTTATTGAATACTTATTCCAATTCACTATAAATAATACAAATTATTCCAAAGAGATATACATTGAAAGTGATAATAATTGAAACAAAAATTATTTAAGAATATTCTAAAATACCCATTTGACAAAATTATTTTAAATCGTATGATTGACTTATCCTCCTTTTTTCGTAATTGTAACAGATTATTTGTCCTTATCAAGTGTAATTTTCAATTACATGGATGATTTAAAACAATTTTGTAATAATTAGGTAAATGCAAAAACAATAAAGTAAAATTATATGTTTTTCCTTAAAATAGTGCGTAAGCAAGCACGTAAATAATTTGATAATTGATCGTTGTTTCCATACAATTGTTTATTTCAATTTTTTTTTTTTTAATGTATATGGCAATTTTTATTATTATTATTATTTTTTTTTTTGCGTTAGCTAAATAATTTTTTTTGTAAGAATAGTTATATTTTCTCCACATTTTAATTATATTAAAGATCATTAATATTTATTCATTATCACACTTATATTCTTAATCACATTCTTATTTTTAATTTTTCATTAATCAATTTTTTTTTGTCTTTAATCATAATTCTAGTCCAAAATATTGTTAACATTCTTTAAAATAAGGGTAAAATATTTAATTATATTTCCGCATTATTATTTGTTTTGCCGATTTAAAAATACAATTGACAAATGAATTTTTTTACTCTATATTGAAGAAAATTTTGAAGTGAAACCATAATTATGAACGATTTATATTAATTCGACAATAAGATTGCCATAAAAAAAAAGTTTGAAACATAAATGTAATTGTGTAAAGGTTATGAACATTTCGAACAATTAAAATGTAGTTCAGTATTAAAACTTATGGTGCGAATACGTTTAGCGTTTTTGTAAACGTGGATATCTGGATCTTGCTACTGCGATATGCTTAACAACTGACTCGATGATAGAGAGGACACGTGTCAACACAATGCCCAATCCCGCCTTGCCATCACACCGTCTCGCTCTCTCCCTGTCAGCAATCTCCAAGCCTCCAAGGAGCATACTGGTAGATATTTAGCCAATAAGTCAAACAAGGATAAACATATCTATGGATTCCATGTCAAACTTCAATAATTGATTTTTATATTTTTGCTATAGTTGTCCTTATTGTTTTAAAATTTGTATTTGCACCCTCATTTCAACATATTCTTGCGCAAAAGGTACATTGACATTGTGTCTATTTGATCCATTACTTGGGCGCATGCCTCACACTTCACATAACTTAGAAGGGCAAATTGGTCCGTCCAATTAACCCTTATAATTTGATTAGTAAACAGTCAATAATAATCAAATAATTTGCCCTTCTAAATTATGAAGTGTAATGAATGGATCCAATTATCGGAATTAATAGATAGAATGGGACGGAAACGACCATTTGTCGAGAATATGATGAAATCAGGATTCAAATACAAATTTTGAAACGACAGGAATGATTATTGTAAAGAGTACAAACGATAAGGACGTTTAACATTAATTACCCATTAAAGTAAGTACCAAAAATGAAACAAGATTATGGTGTGTTTGAACCACATTATTTTGGAAGAATGTATTCTGGAATAGTAGATTGATGGAGAATGTGTGGTCGAAAAAGAAAGAAAAGTTATTGATGTGATAAAAAATATTATTTTATTGAAGAATGTGTGGTTCAAAATGAGTAGAAGAATGATAATGAAAATTTTAATGTGTACCAAACATGGGCTTAATAAATGAATGTGTGGTTAAAAATGAATTTTGAAAAAATGATTTTTTTTTTTTTTAAGAATATTGATCAAACGGGATGTCGGATGTATATATAGAAAGTGATGTGATTGAGTGATTAGATACGACGACAAAAAATATTGTAATAGTATACTTTTTCATTTTGCTGATAACAACTAGCACTCATATTTGTACACATTAAAATTTTCATTTTCATTTTTCTACTCATTTTTAACCACACATTCTTCAATAAAATAATGTTTTTCATCACATCAATAACATTTTCTTCTTTTTCAACCACACATTCTTCATCAATCTACTATTTCAGAATACATTCTTCCAAAATAATGTGGCACAAACACACCCCTAGTCACGTTTGGCATTCATTATTTGAAATTATAATTTTTGGAATAGTATTTTTTTTTTAAAAAAAATGTATGATTGAAATTTATTTTTTTTATTTATGTGTAATATTATTTTATTGAAAAAAAATGTGTATTTTAAATTAAAAGACAAAAAAATGTATTATAAATTTAATGGGAGCCAAACCGGACCTGGCAAATATTGAAACAATTGCCTAACTTTATTCTTCTATAATCAAAATCTTTAGGTGTTTTCGTCGAGCTATAATAATTGAGAATTAAGTAAATTTAATTTGATTGTAGATTTACAGTAGCACTTAAATTAATAATTTTTTTTCCCACTTACTTCGCTAAATTCACATTACTAACGAGGCGTCGCAATTGATTAGCTCAAAGGACTAGCAACTGTGACAAATAGTAACACATACCACACAATATAGTAAAAAATGATCGGATTGGAATTTTTCAACAAAAATAATAATAAATAAATAAATTCCACTCTCTATTTCACACCTCATCTGCATGCAAGTTATTATGTAATTTCATTATATACAAGTAACATTACTCAAAAGATTAATCCAGTTGTACAACTAGTGAGTTGTAAAGATATGTGACGTTGATTTTAAAAACTGTTTTAAAAATGGATGGATGTGATACCTACCAAGTGTAAAGTTATAAAAAAAAAAAATTGTACAAATAACGTGATCCAAGTATACGTCAAACAATTAAACTATTTGTACATTAAGTCTGACGCATTTGTTGACAGGTAGGTGACAGGGCAAGATTGTGATGATTGGATTAAATGTGTGAGGTGTGAATGACTGTATGGGATTGTGTCAACTGTAAATTTTGTAAGTCAGAATATAAATGAATATGTACATATAACAGGATTGATATATCAAGTCATGGCTCGAAAGACCTTACGTCCATGATGACCGACGAACCCTTAGTTTCTTATTAAAATGGAAAATGGTAAGCACTCATCTTTGAACATTTCACTTCCAGTAACTCAACCACTTAAATATTAATTAATAAATTAAGCCCATCCACATCCAAAACTTTAAAAAAATATACATGCCGGTTTATCCTAAAACATATCGATAATTCATTATACAGTCAACTCCTAATAAAAAAAAATTAAAAAAAAAAAATGTTCATTTTTTTTTTTAATTAAATTATCGGGTTGTCTGTACAAAAACTTATTTCATTTCAACTTTTTAATAAAATTTGAATAATTTTATTCACCGTCCTGGACATTATTAAGTGTGAGACGACTCTAACTTTCGTTGTTCCACTAGCATGACTAAACATTCTATATTTGTTATTCGCTAGACGTTAACTTGGTCATCACGACACTTGACGTAAAACAGCCAAACACACTCGAAATAACAACCAGGGAACGCAGTCTTGTGAACGAGTTTGAATTGTATGCCCGAGGATAACAAATCGGTCTTTCTTCAAGAAAAATTACTAAGTTTTTATTGGTTATTAAAGGGAAAACTAGTGCAATTTCTTTAATAAACTACAAATAACACATAGAGAGTACACACGTGTGATCTCAGAAAGGAACAAGAAACTGCATCAGTCTTCCCTAACTTGTAAGAAATGGCGAATCCAAATCGATGGGCGTCGGCTATAAATATTATAATTCAACTCCCTTCTCTTCATTTTTTCCCACCCCCACTTGTTCCACCTAATTCACTTTCCCATTATTGAGATTCAGTTAAAACCTAGAAACAAACATACATGAAACTGTCTTCTTTTATAAGCTGTTTCAGCAGCCAACAACGAGGAGGAGGAGGAGGAGGAGGAGAAGAAGAAGAAACAGGTATGTTGAGAAATCAAATCCTTGATTCTGTTTTGAGTTTTGCTTAGAATGTGAATAATTGAGTAACTTTTGCTGAATCCTAGGTCGAAGAGGGGGTGAAGCTGTTACAAATTCAAAATTTCCAGTATTCTCTTACAATCAAATCAAAACTGCCACTCAGGGATTCAGACAGAAGATTGGAGAGGGAGGATTTGGCTCTGTTTACAAGGTAATAAATATAGATTTATGAATCAGAAGTTGACTTCCAATGTCTAAAAATTATGTTTTGATCTGGTGAAATTACAGGGGCGGCTTCAAAATGGGAATTTTGTGGCAGTCAAAGTTCTATCTGTTGAACTTGAATCGATGAGAGGAGAGAGGGAATTCATATCTGAGATTGCAGCATTATCTGATATAAAGCATGAAAATCTCGTCATCCTCCGAGGATGTTGTATAGATGGAGCTAAAAGACTTTTGGTCTATGATTACATGGAAAACAATAGCCTTTTCCACACCTTTCTTGGTAATTTTTCTTCAAACTTTTTGCACAACTTGAAAGTGAAACCTCAAACATAAGTTCCCTTGATGTTTATCCAAGATTTCAACTTTTTCATTAATGGATGTCGTTGAGATTCGAGATCGGACCTTAGTCTATTCTGATACCATGGTTGTTTCTTGATGAACAGGCGGGGAACATAACAGGATGAAATTTTATTGGACATTGAGAAGAAACATATCTTTAGGAATTGCTAAAGGACTTTCGTACCTGCACGAAGAAATCAATCCTCACATTATACATCGGGATATCAAAGCGAGCAATATACTTCTGGACGAGAATTTTACACCAAAACTCTCAGATTTTGGTCTGGCTAGGCTGTTCAGAGAAAACATGTCACATATTAGTACTCGTGTGGCCGGAACTTTGTAAGTTTATCGATTTTATGTGAAGTCGGGTTTTGTTTGTTGCCGAATGTTGTTGCTAATCGTGTTTTTCTTGCCGTTATAAATGCCATAGGGGCTATCTTTCTCCAGAATATGCAACCAGTGGACATTTGACAAGAAAATCAGATGTCTACAGCTTTGGAGTATTGTTACTGGAAATTGTCAGTGGTCGTCCTGTCGTTGATTACCATTTACAATATGGAGATCAGTTCTTAGTAGAAAAGGTAACAATTCCGAGAAACTTGATTCCTTAGATGTTCTCATTTAACATTAATTAACCTGTGCAGGCATGGGAATTTTACAGTTCTAATAACCTGTTGGAGCTAGTGGATCCTGTATTGAGCGGAGATTTTCCAAAAGAGGAAGCTATCCGATTCTTAAAAGTTGGGCTGCTATGTGTGCAAGAGACGACAAAACTCCGGCCTAGAATGTCCATGGCCGTTACAATGTTGACAAATGAAATGACGACCGAAGGCATTGAGATATCACGGCCTGGACTAGTTGCTGATCTGATGGAACTTAAAATACGACAGAATCAATCGTCGCATTTTTCTTCTTCTCAGGCATCCAGTAGTACGGGAAGTTTCCAAGCACGATGACTCGATATTACAGACTGGAGGTAACAAGAATTCAAGAATTTTTACAAATATGAAACATTTTTGAATATTCTTCTAGTCAGTTTTTATTGATGTAATTACTGCAGAGCTAGGAGTACATATTGCTTTCAACTGTAGTCACTGAATATTGCATTATTCATTCATTGTATTAAGAGAGTGAACATTAATTGTGGATTGATCATGGTTGTTCAACGTCATATAGGAATTGTTTGTGTTTATTCTATATACAATGAGGCTAGAACGCTAACAAAATTATCATAATCTGTGTGCACAGGTATGATGAATCTGTCTTAACCGTGAGGGCATGTTCAGTATACAATACTGGACATGAATCCCAGTATAATGGACAAAATAAGTCAATAACTGAGGTAACAACACAAATGAAACAAAACGGTGCCATGATACACAAATGTGTAGTTCCAACTGTATGCGTAGCTCCTGGCAATTCCGACCACTATCGGATCGAAATTGCAAATGGCATGCAAGGAGCCAGGCATATTTACAGTTACTTATTTCATGCATATATTACCTTGAAAGATACACACTGTGCTAGAAGGGTTCTAATAAGAATGAGAGGGTAGTTACCTGCACCTATACTCTAAAAGGATTATTCAACATTCAATTACAGAAACTTGTTTAATAGTTAAGGAAATCCACCATCAGGATTGGACAATTCAGATTATTTTCTTGAAAAAAAGATGAATTTTTTTGGGAAACCTATCAATCTCATGACACAGGCTTTCGGCATGTAATGATAGAAAATTTTATAAGTCCCTTCTTGTATCCTTCGATCATCAACGGCATGGCCAGCGCTCCTTTTATTGTCTTCCATCCTAAAATTCAAGCGACAAGTACAACATAAATCGCCAAAAAAAGAAAATGAAACTGAATGTTTGGTTAACCGGAGATAATAGAAATCCAATATTCATTTAATGGGATCGTGAAGGACATAGGATTTACCACTTCTTAACAACGAGGTGATTCCCTTCCATGTCAATGCTGACTTTATTACTGCTGGCCAAAACGGGGCAACATTCTCAGACCAGTCTGCAGCTTTAATATCCTGGCACAACAGTTTTGGTAAGTATTTTAGATTATGCTTATAAACTCAAATTATCAAAAACAAACAATCACTTCATTTTTCTGATTCAAATTTGGATAAGCAGCAACTGTTCAACGCATATACATTGTTTTACAAGTACATATTGTGGAAGCCATTGCCTTAATAGTCGCGTCGATATAAATAATTCAAGGGATACAAGAATGAATTAGATAATTACCTGAAGAGAGAGGGATTCAAGTAATTTTACATAATCAGCAGTAGAACACCATGCCGGCAGGTAAAAAGCATTACATATCTTGTTTAACAGCTCTTTTTCCTCTGGGTGCAACGATTCTTCAGAAGGGGAGAGATCCCTATGACACCATGTAACTATAATTATCGTCCCACCAGGAGCTGCCACTCGAGCAAGTTCATTGACAAACTACCAATTTGAAAAGGCAAGGAGGTAAAATCACAATTATATCACTCACGAGGAAAAAAATATTCTATACAAGTACAGATAGACTAGGAAGAATAGAACCTTTGTTTTATCTGGCATGTGTTCTCCACTCTCCATGGACCAAACCAAATCAAATTGCCCATCCTGAAATGGTTGATCCAAAGCATCGGCTACTTGGAATGAAACCTGTTTTATCTCACCCTAGTTAGTTAAGATAGTCGTGCTTAGAGTTGAGCAGTGAGCCAAAAACCCTGAAACTCAAACAGATATCAAAACTGGATTTATCGAACTAAGAACAGGCCAGTTTGGAGTTCTAGGGGAGTGGTTTTTTAAAAAATTTCGCCTTTTAAATCAATGTAATTTTTTTTCGTTGAGCAAGCACAAAAATAATCCAGTCACATGAACCTAATGCAATGCATTTTGCAAACCTTAAATACCAAAATCACAGAGAGTCAAAATTCAGTTTCTGTACCAGATTTGTCCAGTTCTCGGCTAAATTTATGTCTACTAAATCATATAATAACACATATAAAAGTCTTCTCCATGGATATGCTTACTCTGGATTTCTCGATGAATATTATTGTATATAAACAGGTGCAGAAGAACAGTAGCTCTGACCAGGAATTTTATCAACGATTTCACAGAAAATCTCGGAAATCCCCGAAGTGGCATCACTATTTCATCAAATAATCTCACATTTTCTATATGACTATATGGATGAGTATAGCTACAAAGAGTAAATCACAACTGAGATGTAAATTTGTAGCTACCATATCCCCTGAAAATGGATGAATATTTCAGTTCGATCTAAACGTGTATTGCATTTTGAGCCAAAAAAAAAAGGTCTTCTATCTTAGAAAATGCAAATTTAGAATGCTCTAGATACCTTGTCGCCCAATCCTTGAGCAGCAGCAAGAGCTTGAGCCCTCTGCGCTTGCACGGGGCTTAGAGTGATTCCTTGACACCTCGCTCCATATTTCCTCGCCAGGTACCTCGAACTACCTCCTATACCACAACCCACATCGACAATTTGTCTCGGTGGATCATCTGCAAATAATTTCATCCAAAAATATTGAAAGAAAAGCTTAGCTTAGTAACTAGTATGCATCGAGGAAGCAGTGAAGGTGAAATCAAAGGAGATAGTAGTGGGAGGTGAATGCAAGCTTCTACTCAGAAGCCACATGGGGAAAAGTTTACATTAGAAAGGAGAAAAAAAAAATGAAAAAAAAAAGATGACAATAAACAATAAAGTTTGCAGAAATTAATTCATTTAAACATCTTTTTCTTCAGTTGTTACATTTAAATACCAAAGAAATCTAACCATTTTCTTCTAAAGTTAGCTTTTCTAGCTCCAGAACACAGCACTATCTACATATAACTTCCTTGACTAATTCAACTATAAAAAATCTAATAAAATTAAATGTTTTAAGGGCATAACAAACAAGTAACCAAAACACGAACCAGAAATGGAAGCAAAGCGAAGTGCCTCCTCGATCATGCGGATTTGTGCGGAGCGGTGGTCGGAGAGTGAAACGGAAGAGTCCGGTTTGTAGAATCCATGGTGCATATGGTCCCCCCATATATTCTCCCATATTCCCGACGATTCATCGTAAAACTCCGCTATCCCCTTCTGCAAAGTCTCCGTCGCAGAAGCATTTATAGCCGTCCGCATCCTTCTACCACCACCACCACTTACGGCAGTATAATTAATATATCTTATCTTCCCAATCCCAATATACTTTGTACGATTACTATCGGCTGTGTAACTTGTGTTCATCAGTTATACAGGTGCACTCATGTGACCTTTGCTGATTATAGTATGTAGGCTAGGGCCCCACTGCAGCGTACTGCCAGATTCGCGCGTGCTACACTCCAATACAACTCAACTACCAAGCATCGTCACCTTTCCGTATAATAAAGATAACGATGGCTGGGTATGAACAATTGTGTCGTGTTCGCTATAAATAACAAAAAAAAAAAAAAACATTATCGTACGTGATTTTATTTTTTAAAAATTAAAAATAAATGAAAAACTAAATTTAGAACTTGAAATGAAAAGTGAAGAGTCGTGCTATTGGGGAAGTACAAGTGATAAGATTTTTTCAACTTAAATTTCTCACCAGACAAAAATCTTGAATTTTGAATCCTAAAATACGTTGACAGTACGTATAAAGAAAAAAGATAATTGAAGTGATACCAAAGAATAATATGACTTTTACGAGATATTTCACGACTCTTTCTTGTCCCCATAAGTTGTTAGGAGTTGGAGCCATGTTCAAAAACAAAAATGCACATCGATCTAGTTAGTCCAATTTTCAGACCAATTCGACTTGTAAAAAATTTTTCAGACCAATTCGATCTAGTATGTTCTAGACGACGCGTGCTACAATGACCGAGACAAAGGGTCCCGATCCCGCAAAAGTGAACTAACCCCAAAAATCCTCAATTCAAATTGCAAGCTACAACTCATCTAGATGAAACAAAAATCACTAGTAATAGTCGAAAGGGTAATTCTAGCTGAACAAAACATAGATAGATGAAAACCAAAATTAAAATTTTAGAAATATTGTACTTCGATTGCCAACGGACTACAGCCTGAAGTGACACATTTTAGAATATTAAGATGCACTTCGATTGATGAAGGAAATTAAAATTATAAAACAAGTTCATTCTTAAAGTCCAAAAGCCACTCTCTGTAAATAATCAGGGCGTCTTTTGCTGGGCATCCGAATTAGCCCTGTAATCTGCAGCTCTGTGACTGCCCTGCAAAACTCTGCTCTGTACAATAAAAAGTCAAGGAGTTCCACAAAAAATTAGTGTGAATTCTATGAATGACAGACAAATCATGTGTATACCGAAATGAATATCAAAAGGATACTGGATCGACGCATCACTTCTGTTTCGAGGCTTGTTGGAACCTTTCCGTTTCTTAGGTGATGGTGACAGCCTCAGCCTCTGTTTGGCTTTCAAACCAGGATGAGAAATGATAGATTTGAAAGACTGAAACCAGTCGTGAAGATTGATGAGATCACCATGTTCTTGAGTAAGGGTATACCTATGACACAAAATGAAGAAAACTTCAATGCTCGTGTTGCCATAGAGATCGAGGGGGACGCGTTGATTCCTCTCTTATAAGTTTAAGCTTTTAGATGAGCTTGTTCAGTACGTAGAATTTATAGTCGTTGAAATTATGTTACAAATAAGCACTCTAAGAAAAAGGTAACTGGGACCATATAGTTCTCAGAGAAGCTGCAAAACAGTCAGTATGCTGGAATATAGTTTATTTTTTTGTTTTTTTTGTAGATCATCTGATAAAATCCATAAGATAATGTGTAAGGATTTAAAATTGATCAACATTTTCATTTGATCAAGAGTCAGATTATAGGCAGATCCTAACATGATTTTCCCATAAGAAATGATAAAGGCTGGAGGAATGCGATGGATGGTATTACTCACAGTATGGACGTATCATGCATGGATGGTGATGGCATACTGCCATTCTTGCTGCAGCAAGAACACTTGAGGAATTTGTGAGACTCCAAAAGGTCGGCTTGAATTCTTCTTCTAGGATCTCCAATCAAAGCCTAACATAATGAAAATAAAATGGTAAGAAATGAGAATATCATTATGTATTATTCAAAAATTTTACACAGTAAGTTCTTAACAAAAATTGTTTCATTTATTGATGATCAGAATTGCATAAAATATTCAACTGTAAACATTTCTTTTTTAAAATTCTCTCCCTTTCTTTCTATTCTTATGGAGTCCAATGTCTAATGTAATATTTCAAGGAACTTAAAAATGAGAATCATAAACGCTTAACTGTTCGAAGTTTGTCAACATTATCAAAGAAGACAATTTCATTGAAGGGTATACTTTCAATGGGCCGCATATATTGCCTGATCCATAAGAAAGGGATCGCATGTTAGAAGATGTTTCAATAAGAACACAAACAGCGACATATAGATCTCAAATATGATATCACTGGCATGTTATAGGTATCAATAGAACAAAAATTTTAGGCTCTTGATTTTAAGATCAAGCTACATTATAAACGTATTCTCTTAGGTTTCAGATTTCAAAACCCAATTTCTGCTTTTACCTTACACGAGCCAGTCAAATTGTGGTTTTCTGTGAGTCATGCTAAGCTGCAAGGGATATCAGCCAAATACACCATATAACAAGCCTCAATAGAAATGTTAGCCTCAAAATGATGTTACAAAAGCCTAAATCATTGTTTACAGCAGAATTTGAGATAATCACCCTATAGCATGTTTATTTGTTGTTACCTAAATACGGCAGCACATGTTATAATCTATAATTCATGAAGAGTACCCCAAGTAATATAATAGAAAAAATAAAGCTTCATAAAATCTCTTTACTCTTTTATTATTTGAACTCAAATATGATTGGAATCGTTAGGGAAGCATCTATCACAAAATCAGAATATTATGCTATTATGAACTGATAGCACGCCAATCAATCGGCGCCAATTTTTTTTTATCTTATTCTTGAAAACAAGGTTAAAAAAAAAAAACAACTGAATAAGCTTATACAAAATAGTGTTTTCACTTCCAAGAAACACACAAAATAATTAGAAAATTGCTTCTAGAACAATGGTGACACTACCTGATAGTGCAATCTACAAATGTAGCAACTTTCTCATTTGTTGTGGTTCCATCCCTTTTCCCATTTATATTGATCTTGGCAGTGTGCCTCCTGTGACAGTAACAAACTTTAAGTAGGGTTGTTGGTTCCTACCAACTTAAGTGCGAAAGATGTTATGGGCGCACAATTAGTCAAAACAAGAATTCAAGCAACAGGAAGAACACCTCCAGTTTTTTCACAAACAGTACATGACATTTATGTTAAAGCTCAAACAGCGTGATGAGCCATAAGACTAGTTTACATGCCAAGAGTTAAACTTGTGCTATGAACCTATGACCAATGAATATACACGACTAAGATTAAACAATGGACTTTAAAGCATCCATCTTAATTTCTGACCACTTGGCATTAGGTGGAGACGATGTCAAGGCTCTCATACATTAGGTTGGGCTNGGCACTGGACAAGTTACTCAACATCCCCACTACATGTCGACCAAGGAATGATGCTTGACAGGGGATAGTAATGCACTGACATGGCCAATAATGTGGGGGTACGAACACTCAATGCAAGACAGGTCAAGTCGGACTTGAAAATGGGCCTCTCTAGCTAGCTATCAAACCAGAGCTAATATTTAACCAACAGAAGATATCTGCATAACAAGGACCACGGAAAAGCAGAGATGAAAATTACATATCATATAATTATAGATGAAGCAGCAAAGAAAAATACTTGGATGTCTCTGTCAAGTCTCGTCTTGGATGATTCTCATCAAACGTTGTCAGAGACTGCAGCTCCTTTACTTTTTCATTTATCTGGACAAATTATTCATTAGATATACGAAGGAATCAAATGAACAGGTCATTGGAATAGATATTGCAAAACTATAAACAGTAAAAAAGAAGTGAAACTTCAATGACAAAAAAGAGTAATCCAAATTTGGTAATATCTGCTTTGCCATAAACTAAGCTGTTTTCAAATTATTCATAAAGGCTAAAAAACATGAAAGCTGATGAAGCAAGTCTATGAAACTAATGCTAAACATCTTTAACTGTAAACTTTTAATGGGTATATATTTACTCACAAGTCAATGGCATTAAAAAATGCAAACACTTAATACTTCAACTGCTCTCTAATGAAACAATTCACTGGTACTCCAAATAAAATAAAATAAAATTATGTATTATTTATTTCAAGGTTTTCTTTTATACGTCTTCAGTTTGAATGTCGTTGACCACAGTGATTCCTTTAGTGCAATTTCTCCCATGCGGCCATATAACACGGATTGACTCTTCATATTTTTCATGCCCTGCTACCTTCATGGCATATTACCGTTGCTGTGTATTAGCACCGAACATTGCTTTAATGATCAAATTAGTGCATGAGCATGATTAAACCAGTGACAATAACTGCAAACAACAATGCTATTTATCATTATGATGATGCAACATCGATGATGTGGTAGTCTATGTAGAATAATATGATTGGACAATTCAATTTTTATGAGAGAGTGGGAGGAGAAAGGGAGTGAAATGTGAAGGATAATGAATTGACACATCACCAATGTTCCATTATTATGATAATAAATAGAGCAAAGAGTGGACATAAGAAACGGAAGAGATGCCAAAAATAACTGGAAATATCAGAAAGGGAACCTGTGATTCTATATCATAGGAATGGGAATAGGAGACAGCAATTTTTTATTGCCAGCACTATGTATTCCATGATGACAAATCAAGAAAGTGCACACTTCAGGCTCCTTATTCACTAAGACTAAAGAAAAAAGTGTTGGAGAGAAAACTTGATCAGTCAACTATACATGGAGCTTATGAATAATAATCTTTCCATTCAAATGTATCCTTCTCGGAATTCAAATGCTTTTAGTACCACAATCATTTGTGCGCTTGATCATTCTTGTTGATATACATGAGAAAATCCATAAAAAATTGATCTCAAAGGCATTATACTTTGTGTATATGGTTCCATGGTTCTAAGAACCATAATTGGGTATACATTTCTTCCAAAAGTTTACACTAATAACACTACATAGTTGTTCGAATTAATCGACCAAATATCCCTAGTTAGATGTATCAATTGTTGTGGGGGTTAAGAATTTAATCACTATTCTATTTTTATGTAATCAAAACTCTTGCAAAACACAATCAAATTGAAACCTCATAAATGCTAAGTTTATTGATAATATACGAGTAAAGTGCTTAAATAGTTCCAAAGATAGAGCTGCACATTTTTCATCGTCAGAATTTGCAAGCACAACAATGTGAAGTTCACCCTTTTATAAAACTGAACAAATAAACAATAATGGTACCTCAGTGATGCCTCTCGTAATTATTTCCCAACTCTTAAGCAACTTGCATAATTCCATAGCTGGCAAACCCCTGAATAAACTAAAAAATCAGTGCTCCAGCCTCCAAATTTATTATATATAGAATTTTATTTCGGCAGTTAATTAGTGGTGTAAATAGATATTCTGAAGATTTATCATTGCCTGTTCATAAAAGAAAAGAAAATCTGTTTCCAGTCAACAATAGACAACATAAGCTAGTGCTGCACATTCTTCCATTTTGTAATGCATGTCATCCAATATGGAAAAAATGGCCATTCAACGGTTGCTATTTAAATAAAAGGTAATCCTGATATCCTTCCATGAATTTGGAAATTTTCCAACAAACATTTTATCTATATATATAAAGAATGCTCAAGGAAAATGAAGTGGATGTAAGATACTTTTATAACAAACAAGCAGAATGTGTACCTCACTATCTGAATTATCTGATGGACAAAATCTCTCTTCTGCAACCCTCCAAACAAAGAGTGATCATCCTTTTCCAATTCAAAATGACGAGAAGTCCTGGAGTTGAGCTTCTCAGGTTCAAGCATCTCACAGTACAAGTCTAACAGGGTAATTTTATGATTCTTTCCAACTTCATAAAGACACTGCGACAGCATTTGTCTATCAAATAATGAAATTTATCTTTGCGCTACAAATATATGATTTGATTTAACTAAACATTTGGACATGAGAGAATTGATGACCTCCTGGAATGATGTTTGAGTACACCTAAATGCAATAAATAACATACAAGGAAAAAAGAAATAGAGGTCTTAGGGTCGGACGCAAAAGGATCAGGTTTCTTTCTTAGAGATTTCCAGGCCAAAAATCGTACTGCAGCCATTTAAAAATGTGGATGCTAGAATACGGTGCATTAACATTTACTGAAAGCAAATACCTTAAGACTTACCATAGCCACACAGACCCAGAGCTTGCGGAATCTCTTCAGCTCTGACAAACCACAGTCCCAGATGTCACCATTTCTGTTAGACCGAGTCGGCCTAGTTAAAGATTTTGCAATCCAATTAAAGAAATCAATTCACCAAAGAGTTGATGTAGTCGGTTATTAAAAGGATGCGAAAGTGAAACACAGTTCTTCAAAACCTCTGGTTTGATGGAAGATCAAGACACCGCTTGACCATAGCTTCTCTGAGTAAAGCATTCTCACCACCAAAGCTCTGCAATGATTCAAAATCATTTATAGGACAGGAGACAACTTTTCCCAACATAAAAGTTCGGAATAAACCTGATGATTTTAAATACATTTTGCAAATAAACTTTAGAGTATAAAGTAGTTGTCCACAGGCATATGCACACGCGCAACAGATGAAATATATGCAAAAATACACAACTATAATGCAGTTATTCACCCCCAAACTATACATAGAATCTAAACTATATGTTTTCCCAATTCCTAATAATTATGCAGAGCAGGGTTTGAACACCAAACCATCAATTTTGAAAACTGGATCAATAATAAAATGGAAGATCCATAATCATCTAATAAAACTCAAGAATGAACGGATTACCTATGAGAACCAAACAGAAAAAGAAAGCGGGATCTCAAAGATAAAAAAAAATGGAGGAATAAACCTCACCTTGGTGTCTTCTTCATTAATTAACCCCTCAAGTGCAAAGCTTACAGGTTCTACTAAAAGGTGTTGAACCATAGCAATCTGGAAAGGACTTGTTACAACAAACAAGCAGTTAGTAAAACAAATATGATAACCACGTGAAAGGCTTTGACAAATCAAGGAAGGATATTGTAGTAGAAATGGCAAATGCTCATATACTGACCTTCAGAGCTCTAATGAAAGAGGTCAACGTTCCATCATGTCTTGAGAAGAAATTTCTCAAGAAAGTTGTCACTTGTTTCCCAATACTGAAGCCATGATAATGTTTTAGAAGGACAGCTTCAACAACTGCATCCATCCTTTCAGTTGGCGTTCCCAATGTGAATCCACAAGGAGACAGACACTGGAGAGTGTTTGAAGCTAGTGTGTTTCTCAGAGCATCAAGGGTTGCAACTCCAACTATTAAGATTATAGGAATCTTAATAACCCATTCCCTGTAAATAGCAACCTGATAAGCCTCTATGGGGCAGAGGATCTTGAAACGCAAGAAAATTACATTTGAAATATAAGAAAGAGACAAAACACACAAGTGAATATGCCACGATTATACATGATCATCAGACTAATTAAGATAAACTCTAAATAAGGAGATAGATAGGGATGTCAGGGAAGTAAAAGAAGCAACCGTGCCTCAACATAATGATAAAATCAGCCAAGACAGATCCACAGCATCTTTGCACATCATCAATTATAACAACCAGTGGGCTCTCATAATTCCCTTGTTCAGTGTACCATGATGCTAGGATGGAAATATCAGGCGCCTAGTAGAAGGGGAAAATAACAATAAGAGCAATCATTACTGATAGAAGACAATTGACGTTGAAGGAAAATCTAAATTTGCCACTTGGATGAAGTCTTAAAGCTATCCGGGCAAGTTATGCTTACATCAATGCCAACAGTGAGAAACTGTCTCAATAAAGTTTTAAGACATCCGCCAACTCCATTTTTGGCAGAGAAGTCCAAAGATGTAAGTTGAGCTACATGACATCCACAGGACCTCAAATGTACACCAAGGTCCGCAAAAGTAAGTACATCATCAACAAACTCAACATTTTCTGCAAATCAACCAAACAAAAGTATCATCTCAAGTAAATACATTTTTTTGTGAATACACCAAAAAAAAAAAAAAACAGCTGCATAAGAAAGAAAGCGTTTTGGCAATAATTTATGTGCTCAATGTTAAGAGACTTAGTATCCAAGTAGATATAGTATCAGTTGATTGGAAAAACAAACTGCAGGGAAAGAGGTTCCTACTTGTGGGAAGTATGGCAATGAATAGTTGTCTAGATGCAGAAGTTGCGGCTCTACTAAAAATTGGATGTGGACGAGTGGCTCTAGCCAGATTGGGCACTCCACACGCACGAATTGCATCAAAGGACTCGCGAACCCACCGGTCTATTTCTTCAAATACACGGGCATTGATTTCCCTCAAAACGTTCTGAAATTCTCAATATTCATCCAAGCAGTAAAAATGGACTGCAAATTATCAATGAATAACAGAGGAATAATATAGAGTATTTACCCTGATAGTGCAATCGATTTTGCACCAACGAAGTTTAAAACTTTCAAATCGGAAGTTGTCATCTAGTACTTGTACAGTATCTTTTTCGTTGGCATCAGCTTTTTTGGGCGACAAGTCGATTCGTCTTCGGGTTTTTCCTGTGGGTTTTCGGAGCGGAGCTGCTTTGTGAAGAACAAAGAAAGGCTACGGCGTATTTACGAGTTATTACAATACGGTTTAATCCCAAAAAAGTCTCATGAATGTATCATTAGTTAATATTGTGTGATAACAGATATACCTGGAGGTTATTTTCTGCGCCGGGGGTAGGCGGCGAAGCCACTGAATCGGCTGCCGGAGCCATTTTAATTTTATTCCAGTGTAATCTTTAATTACCGCAACTACGCGAATCAAATGAAAGATCCGTAAGTTGTAACTATGGGCAGGCGGCGTCCCCTCTTTTTGGCGGGAAACACCACGGTTGCAGGGTTACACGAGTAAATGAACGATATTGCTTTTGGTTAATTGCACTGCAACCTCCCATAGCTTGCAGAAATGTTAAATTACTCCAAATTCTTTTGAATTTGTCTAAAATTCCCCAGAAATTGGTTTATGTATTTTGGGATCATGCACTGATCAATTATTTAAAGATTACAAGAAAGTGATATCTGACAAAAGAAACAATGCATTCTCGATTGCAACGATCTCTATACGACAACTCTATATCTCTAGCATGTAACGTCTCTTATTTTCCTAGTAGGAGAGTTTAGCTTACTAATCGTCTTCGTCCGAGGTTGAAGTCTAATACTAAGATCTAAGAAGCGTGTGTGAGATTTATAACTCATCCAATCTTTAGTATTTGAACTTGTCAACGAAGTTCTTGACTTTTGAGTGATTAAAGTAGTTGTCGGTCATTTGAAAGGTAATCATGAATATACTTTCTCTTATGCCATGTATGTACCAAGTGAGACAAGTCATTACACACTTCACAGCTCACGTTACACTGTATAGAAGTGTAATTCTCGAAATCAAACATATTTTACCGTGCACGATGAGTGAAATAAATATATTATCAACATAATCTCCATCTAGAATATAGAGTAAACGAGAGTAAATGTGCCAATGATTTCCTTCGTCAATCCCAATGCAGTTGCAGTAACCATTGGCCAGTTCATTGGCACCGCCATCGACTTTTACATGTTAAGCTTCTATTTGTCTTTCATCAAAAAGAGGTTTTTTTTTTTTAGGGAAAATGAATTTTGAAATAGTGATTTTTCGGAGAATGTATAGTTAAAAAATAAGTCTATTGTCACTATCGGGATGGTGTGTGCCGGAAATGAGTGGTATAAAATATCTCGTCTAAGTTTGAACGACCTTTACCGAAAAATAAAAATTATTACGTGATTGAATTTTGAAATTGATAAACATTGTGGAATTTATAAATAGAATCAAATGATCAACTCCTTCAAATTTGAGCTGGGAAATCGCAAACTAATCCTCCCAATATATCTTTTCCTCTCTTTTTTGTGGGCATTTTTTCCAAACTGTCAAGTCCTGATACAGTTTAGAAAAATAAGAAAAAGTTTACCGAATTTAGTGAAAATGAAATTTTTATTTTTACTTCAAATACATTAAAGTTGTCCTAAGAATTTAATATACTCAAAAGGAAACCGGTCGAGATAAATCATAGAAAATGTAAAAAGAATAGAACCTATGCATTCTTTCAAAGGAAAACCAGTTATTTACAAAATTTACAAAACATTTGGCAATGGTGACACCACCATCGGCTCCCTCTCTTCATCTATTGTCTCCAATTTGGGTATTTTTGAAGGCTTATGGGGAAATATGAAAGGCGCCGGAGCTACTTCTATCCAAGAGGAATTCAATTTTCTAATCTTCTTCGCCATTGAATTCAAGTAAAAGCAAGTATTCTAAAACCGCCAAAAGTCGTGAGCACAATTTGCTCTCTTTCCTCCTGATTCTGGGAAGAAAGAGAGATTGAACGACAAAGGATTGTTCCTAAGATAGTTTGATGAATTGGGACAAATGTGAATTACATGGCAATAAATAGGGAATTCAGCTACGTGGAAATTGGGATTTCTTGCGAAGACTTGTGGATGTCAAGAAAATAAAATGAACGGTAAAACTTTTGGGTGTCCCCCACTTTCATTGGGCTACCACTAAAAAATGCCGGGTCTAAATCTTCATATTCCACCACACCCCTATCATTTC
>CAIGRS010324928.1:0-20882 GCA_903798395.1 Fraxinus floribunda | reverse complement strand
GAATCATGTACATAGTAGATAAACTATTTCTATCAAAGTGAATAAATTTGTTTCACAATCATCTAATAGTTGAGAGAAATGCGAAACCCATATAATTTTAAATTTCTTACCTCAGTTTGCTAAAAAAAATTATTGATCTGAAACTTTATTCGTAGCAAATAAACAAATATTATCACCAAAGACCTAGAATCTCTTTGTCTCCGATTTGGTGTGGTACGGTGGCTCAAGGCTGCGTCTGTGTCGGCTGAAGTTCATCTAAATTCTGAAGAGGAAAATGACTTGATATATTATGTTTGTCTTGAGATTATTAGATATATATTAGGATTATTGGGTAATAATAATATATATGTAATAGAAAATTAGAAATTGACAAAAATATCCACATATGACAAAACTATTGAATTTTAAATATATGGATTTTTCAGAAATTTTCATTTTTTCATTTTTATATATTTTTTCGCCGATCCGATTTGATTTTAAATTGCAATTAAAATTCTCAAACATAAACAAAACCATTTTTTAACGGTAAAAAACAGTTTGATTTGGTTCAAAACCATTNTTTATATATTTTTTCGCCGATCCGATTTGATTTTAAATTGCAATTAAAATTCTCAAACATAAACAAAACCATTTTTTAACGGTAAAAAACAGTTTGATTTGGTTCAAAACCATTTCGTTGACGGGTCCATGTGACACCAAATCGAAAGTTTCTAAAATGCGGTTTCGGTTCGATTTTTCGATTTGGCTTTTTGAAAAACTGTTTCAATTTTTTAAGAGTTTGTTGTGAGAGGTTGTAAAAGTGTTGTACATGTAGTATCTCTCATTTTTTAAACGATAAAAGGTGGAAAGACGTTTTTTCCCTTCTAAAAAATTGGGCAACTATAATTCACATATTAATGGCTAAATAGCATAAAACGTTCCTTTCAATGTCATTGTGCAAAATGTTCATACCTTTCTTTTTTGACATTTTCACCTCTACTTTCCACATTTCATTGCACAAAATGTCATTTTCAACAATTTTTCCAATAAAATGACAATTTTACCCTTCTATTCAAATGAAACAAAAAGAAAAGAAAAGAAAAGAAAAAATAAACAGCTAATTGCAATCGTAGTCCTAAATTTTTCAAAATATCACAGATAAGTCCTAAATTCTTCACCACCACCACTTTCACAACCCCATCAAGCCGTCACCTATAGATCTACATAGCACCACCTTTTGACCGCCACGCCTGCCGGACTCTACAATCACTAGCCTCGCTTCACTCTCCTCAACATCCTCTCCTACAATATTGGTCACAAAATTTGTCGAAAATAGCTACATTTGCAGCCTAAAATACCAAACTGCCGTATACAACCCTTCACGACAATCCCACTTTCGCAGCCACCCACAGTTACACACCACCATCGATGGTTATCCCTCACCTCGACAAACCTATACATGGCCTCACATCAATCAAACCTACCTAAAATCATTCTACTGTAATATAGACATTCGACAGTAACGACGTCCATTTTGGGCCACTCTTCTCCTTCAATTCATGCATCCTACAACACCAAATCTCCAAATTGGCATCAATCGAACCATCAAAAAATCAAAACAACAATGTGTATGAATCCAATTATCCCCCAACCGTTTCAATTTCTTGTCCAAAACTCTCCACGGGAGCGATGCACGGAGAGAGCTGTCTGACCAAAATTGATGGGTCCTAATTGCTCCAATCTTTAAATTCGTGCGTGGAGTGAAGCGATGTTGGTGGTGGTGGAGTCCGGTGGGCCATGGTCGAAAGATGGTGTTATGTGGATCTATGGTGGCAGCTGGTAGGTTGTGAAAGTAGTGATTGCGGAGAATTTATGATTTCTTTGTAATTTTTTTAAAAAAAACTTAAGGACTATAGTTGCAATTGGTTATTTATCTTTTTGTTTTTGTTTTATTTGAATATGAGGGTAAAATCTTCTTTTATTGAAAAAATGAATAAAATGACCTTTTGTCTAATAAAAGATGGAAGGTAGGGGTGAAAATGTTAAAAAATGGAAGGTATAGACGTATTACACAATGACATTGAAATGTAGGAATATTCCATGCTATTTACCCCAAATTAAACTAATCTAGTTTGGATGGTTATTGTCCGTCATTGCGGATCTGTTTGCATTTTTTCAAAGGTAAGAACCTAGCTGCAATTTTCCCATTTTTCTTAAATGAAAAAGATATGAGGTGTTGAACTCAACATCTATCGGCCCTACTTTTGTCAAAAATTCGCGATGGTCCAGCAAAAATGTCGAAAAAAGAAAATAATTATAAATAATTATAAACCAAAATAGTCAATTATTTAAAAATAATCAAATTGTCATATCATTCATAAGAAAAAAACTGCCTCCTTCTTTATCGCCCTTATAAAGTTCAATCTTCCCCTCTCATTTCTCCCTCTCTCTGTCTCAAACGATTTTTTTCATATTTGCTCTCTTAAGAAACCCATACATACACTATGTATGCATAAACCGTGAAGATTTAAGTATTTTTTTGCTTTATTTTGTATTATTACACTGCAATCGAAAAGAACACAGCTTCAGAGGTACGTTTTCTTTGGCCCATAATCATCAATTTCAATATGCATTAATTTTTTGACCTGGGTTGTCTCCTTTTGATCCTAATATTAATACTCTCTATATATGCTTTTCGGATCTTCGTTTCTTTCAATTCGCTGTTAGAATTTCATCCCTTTGCTTAATTGCTTAGATATCGATTTGTTTGTTATTTTCATGGAAAATGAAACTATTTGCCTGTTTAATCTGATCAGGTGACATTGTATATTCGGAGAAGAGATTTCAATCGGTTAAAATGCACTGTATTCGGAGATATTTTGATCCCAAAATAGGGTCCCTAGGCCTAGGGTTAGTTATGTATTCTGCATATAGGAAATGGATTTTGTGTGACAATTTATGGGCTTTTGATATGTTATGCAGGGTGAAAGGGTTATGGGTCTAATGGTTGAAATTTGAATACTAGGGTATCTTTTAGTTGATATTGAGTGAGGTGGTGGAAGTGGTAGGTTAAGTTTCACTCCAGGTATGGCTGATATTCAGCAACAGCTGCAACAGAAACCTGAGAGCACGGCTACTGATGCTCGTTCTGAGTTTGAGAGAGGCTTGGAGGAGTTCATGCGTGGGCATTATGATGAATGCATGTCCTTCAGTTCGTGCAGTTCTCCACATACGACTACTACTACCGAAGATGAGGAGGATGACGGCGAACAGCTTGTGCGGAGGAGGAGGAGGAGGTCGAATCTTGAGGGTGATGATTTGGCAGAGTCTTCTGCTGCCCGGAGGCGCCAATCGAGGATCTTGAGTAGGTGGGCTGCTCGCCAGGCAGAGGAGATGATCACCACAATTGAAAGGAGGAATCGTGAGTCAGAGTTGATGGCACTTGCAGGCTTGCACACCGTCTCCATGCTTGATTCTTCATTCTTGAGGGAGTCACAGTCCCCAACTTCGAGGCGCCAAGGGAATGTTGAGAGGCTGAGTACCCGGGCCTCCTCTATTTTACATATGTGGCGGGAGTTGGAGGATGAGCATGCATTTAGTCAAGCTCAGGAGAGGGTAAGGGAGAGGTTGAGGCAGCGAAGGAGCGAGGATTCTAATACAAATATATCCGGTACAAATATGTCTGGAAGTAGAGAGAGTGATAATCAGGGCAGCCTGGAAGGTGCTAGTGAGAGTGAGCATGACTTTGCAACTTGGTCCAGGGATCAGGTGGGCCCACGGAATGAGAATATGGATCCTGACAATTCTAGTCGGGAACAATCTCCTGATCTAGGGGATGTTGATAGGGAGAGGGTGAGGCATATTGTTCGCGGATGGGTGGAGAGTGGCATTAGTGACACTTCATCTAATGTTTTGCAGGGGAATGGCAGTCCTAGAGCTGAATGGTTGGGGGAAACTGAGCGTGAAAGGGTAAGGATTGCTAGAGAGTGGATGCAAATGACAAGTCAGCAAAGAGGATCTCGTAGTGGTCGCAGGGAAGAACAAAATGGTGGACTTGGTGCTCAAGTTGACCGTGGCCGTGAAGGGTCTGATGTTGCCCACGGGGAAGGTCAGCCAGAGCATATTCGCAGAGACATGTTGAGGTTGCGTGGAAGACAAGCTTTACTTGATTTGCTTGTCAGGATAGAGAGGGAAAGGCAGGGGGAACTTCAGGGCCTATTGGAACATCGTGCTGTTACTGACTTTGCACATCGCAATCGTATTCAGGTTATAACATACTATTCCGGTTTCACTTAAATTTGTATCATATGGTTTTAGTTTTAACGCATCCTTCCAATGATTAAAGAAGTGCTGATCATGTGCAAGCTTTATTTTTGATCGATGTTATACAGTATTATTAAAATAATCTTTTAACTTTTGTTGTTGCGAGTATGTTCAAAGTTTACTGGTATATGCCAAATTGAGCAATTCAGTTATATATTTTATGCAAGTCAGCACCGTATAGGAAAATGGTTTCTTATTTGCCCCCATTGACCTTAACTACTGCGAGTTGCTCAGAATATTAGGGGTGGAGGCAAGATTTTTTGGTGGTTGTCTCCTTTACAGGTGGTATGGATTTCAGTTCAACCTTCTAGTTCTTGTCATTTTTGGTTTCTTTTAGATAAATCTCAGCCGAGGTTCAAATGTCTTACTTGAGACTTCAGTACTTCGATTTCATTTCTAGGTTATAGGTTGAACCGTTCAAGTATCATCAGGAAGGTTGAAGGCACCCATAGGTCTATGTAGCTAGGTTTTCAATGATTCTCTTTATTCATTGTTAGTTCATTGTGTCCAGTTTTTGAGATTGCATATTATTGCATTCTCATTGATTGGTTGCTTACCATGAGCTCTTGGAACATCTCTATAAACAAATGTTACTTGATGATCTTCCTTTTGTGGAAATGCTTCTAAAATTGATTGGTATCTCTCACTCTGCAATTAGAACTTACGCCTGTTATATATCAAGTTTCAAATTTTCAATCCTGTTTTGGATTTGTAAATTACTAAAATTTATTAGTGCCTTACTTCAAGTTAATTTATACCTCTTCTCAATTCAAAAAGTTCTTATTTTTGAAGAAATTTAATTGTCAGTTGATGTTTATTTAAAGTAGTCCCTTTGTTTTATTAGTAATAACATAGAGTTAACAAGTTACTCTCCATCTTTTTGTATCTTGTGAATCAGAGATCTGTTTATATTGATTCATCATTTATCTCGGAAAATGTTTCTATTAACTTCTGGAATAGTTCACTTGAATTTGTAATTATAATCTCCTATTTTTGTTTCAATTTTCAGTCATTACTTAGAGGCAGATTTTTAAGAAATGAAAGGCCCGATGAGGAAGAGCGACCACCTTCAAGGGCAGCTAGTGAGTTAAATCAGTTAAGGCAGCGACAAACAGTCTCTGGCCTGAGGTATGAATGCCTATGCAAGCCATACGTCTCACTTCTTTCAATTTTTGTTCTTCCCCCTTTTTACCTTCTTTTGCCCAATTCTGGTTTTTATGCGCTTTTTCGTTCTCATGTTCGGTTCTAGTGGATGGAATGGAATATTATATTCTAGATTTTTGGGCGAAACACCTTTCCAATAGCTTAGTGTTAAGTGGTATCAATTATGATTGTCTTAGTTTTCTATCTTATTTTGGACATTAATGTACAAGAAATGCCAATGAACTTAAAACAACCCACAATTACAAGTGAAAAATATGATGCCAGTACTGCCTTGATGATAATAATAACATGGTAAGATTTTGAACGATTATAGTAACATAGTTATGTTTTTGACAAGTTAAAGAAAGCCATGCATTGGTTTCCATGTACAAACTGATATTGATCTTGATAAAAATCCACTGATGGGCCTCTTCTTTTTCGCTTTCAAAATTGCCTTGCATCACTAGTTATCTCTGCTTTACTCAGGGATATCCTCTTTGGTACTGTGTAAGCATTTTACATGTAATTTTCTTCAACTTGAGAGCTTGTCCTGATTGTGCACCTTATGATTTATTTTAATAAAGAAGGTTTGTGATGCTTACCTAACACTGTGATCCGATGTGTCCTGTCATTTTTATATCTAATATGTTGGAGGAAATTTTTTATGATTTTTATTTGATTGCATAATCACATATTTCATTCAGGGAAGGGTTTCGCTCCAGATTGGAAAACATTGTTCGTGGCCAAGTAAGCAGTTATCCTGATACCTCATCTAACAACATCAGTGATTCTAGAAATGATCAGACTGATACAAATTCTTCAGAGGAAGTTCAACATGAGAATCACGATCAATCTCAATCTAGACATCAGGAAATTGACATTAACCAATTGCCAGATCGTATTGCAAATATGGATAGCAATACAGCTGTTCAAAGTACAAATCAACAAGCTGCTGCAGATCAAGGAAGTGATTGGCAGCAACAGGTTGCCGAAGACGAGAGAGAAAATGTGCAAGAATCAACCTATAATGAGTCTAATGGATGGAGAGATATCACTTTGCAAGACACTGATAGGATCTGGCAGGAAAATCCTGTACCTAATTGGAATGTGGAAGCATCAGTAAATGAAGGTGGAGGTCAAAGTCAGATGGAAGAAGTCCAGGAAGATAGGCATGATAATGGCTCTCGAGAAGCTATAGATAATTGGTCAGAAGGGCCTTCAGATCCTCCAAGAATGCTGGACACTCTACCACATAGAAGAGGCACCAGGTTCCACCCTCCTGATGATGATAATGTATACAGCATGGAACTCAGGGAGCTGCTTAGCAGGTTATTTTCTCACTATTATGTGCTCCAGCTTCATATTTTTTTTTATTTTTTTTTGGGATTATCTTCAACTTACTAACCTTTTTCATTGTAGGAGGAGCGTCTCAAATCTTCTTCGTAGTGGTTTCCGTGAGAGCCTAGATCAGTTGATTCAATCATACGTAGAAAGGCAAGGCAGGTCTCCTATTGATTGGGATCTGCACAGGAACTTGCCTCTTCAAGCATCCCCAGAGAGGGATCAGGACCAACATAATGATGAGCAGAATGAGGATCAGCATGATGTTATTGGTAGACCTTCATTGGTATTACCATCCCCTCCAGTACCACCATCTCAACCCCTTTGGCATCAACATTTGCATCACTCCAGTTGGTCTCGTCACCATCGTTCTGAACTCGTGAGTTGATTTTTTCCTGTCATCACTCTTTCAAACGTGGAGCACATAAGTTGTTGCATTGATTTGACAGTGACATGTTATGTCCTTTCCTCAAGACATCAAGGATGTTATATATTTGATAGTTGTTCTTTGTTGGGTTATGGATTTGGATGTCATGGTTATTTATGTGAGAGTGGCCAAACGGTTGAGGCCTGATTAGGTTATGGTCCTTGAAAGTTTTGTTTTGATGATATAGGAATTATCCAACATCCAAATGTTGAGGAATATGCATTCTCTTGCGTACCATAAGGAAAGATCTTTGGTCTGTAATTAGTAAAATAATCTTCTCAAGATGTTTGGTATGGTTCTAAAATTGGATCAATGAATTTAGGCAATGACATTCGTCATTCATAATCTCTTGTGAAATTGGATACATATTGTCCGGAAGCTACTCAACTTTCTTGGTGCTTGCACTCAATATCTGTGGTCTATAACTAAAACCCCATTTTGCTTAATCACAGTTGGTCAAAAAATCTGCTTGAGGACTTGAGCCATACAATAGCGAGGTTGATTAGTGTGACCGTAATTTTACATTGTGCTAAGTTGTGTTTCTTCCAGCTTTGGAATTCATGTGATTGTTGAAGACTAAGACTTATATTCTGACTAGTTTTAGTCTTCAATATAAGCAGACCTGAGGTTCAGTTCGAAGTCTTCATGGATCGTCCAAATTCTCTGAAGACACTAACCATCCCATTATTTGCAAAACTGTTGATGAGACTATGATTATGCACTTTCACATTTGAATTGAATCCTTGCTTCCTAATTTTGGTCAGGAGTGGGAGATGATTAATGATCTGAGAGCAGACGTTGCAAAACTTCAGCAAGGTATGAACCACATGCAAAGGATGTTAGAAGCTTGCATGGACATGCAGCTGGAGTTGCAACGGTCAGTCCGACAGGAAGTCTCAGCCGCTCTTAATTGTTCAGGCGGTGGACAAGGTCTGTAATCTTGATGCTATAAACCTATTCAATCCCTACAAGTGTTTTTGCCTTCATCCTTAGCTCAAGTAGGCATTTATGGTGACCTTTCAGTGACTCCCCCCTATTAAATGCCCTAGAAAAAGCAAAAATCTGCTGCCATCCCTAGATTGCTTTGCATTATCTGTTAGTGCTCTATCCTATATTGTTTGCTGTAATTGGTTTTATTAATGCACGTGCATACGCAGGGATAGCAGAGACTTCAGAGGACGGGTCTAAATGGGGTCAGGTTAGAAAGGGTACCTGCTGTGTTTGTTGTGATAACCACATTGATTCTTTATTGTACAGGTAATGCAACCTATTATATTATGCTAAACTATACGCACTAGCGAAATTGGCACACAACTCCACAGCACACCCATTTGCCAAATATACTAATTTGAAGTCATTTTAAACCTTTTTGAAGTTGATTGTACTCATTTCATTGTCAAATTGTCAATTTTTTTACGTAAAATGGTTCCTTACATATTTTTTCCGAGTCTTGATCTGCAGATGTGGGCACATGTGCACTTGTTCTAAATGTGCAAACGAGTTGGTTCGCAGAGGAGGGAAGTGTCCATTGTGTCGTGCACCCATTGTTGAGGTGATTAGAGCTTACTCCATACTGTAGAAGGAAACGCAACGATCGATAAGATACATGGGAGCTGTGATCGATTTTGCTGTCTGAAGCTCCTATGATCTTTTCTGTAGTGTGTTCACTTGGCCACTGTTATTCTGATTATGTGGACCGCTTTGCATTGTAATTCTTAACTGCTTCCTAATTCATTCGTAAATAATAATTCAATTCTTTTTGGAGAAAATAGCAAGATTTCTCGACGTCTCCATAGCTAGAATACTGCACTTCAAGTTTGTATGAATATCTTTGCAATTTAAAGTTATAAGAACTACCTTTGAATTTCCCGAACAACAGTAAGGTCCTGTAATCAGTACTATACTTATAAAACAAACATTTCAAAGATCTAAAGACCTAAAACAAGAGATTCATAATGAATCAAATCAAGAAGCTTCATGACGATAGAAGAAGGGAATTCCCCTTCTTGGGTTGATTCAGTGAGAACAATTCCTGCATTAAAAACTCCTTTTAATCGAACCACTATAGGGACATATTTCATCACGGACGATTCAATAATTTTTTTATTTGTACTTTTCTAATAGAAAAAAAAAAAATTGGAGCTCTTTCTGGCTTATTGACAAAACACAGTAAAACCTGTAATTGCCCCTTATGCTTGAGGCGCGACGGCATTTGGAGATCGCACGGGTGGCGTTCGGACATCTTGGGGGTTTGATTTGTAGATGATGGTGAAGTTTCATGAATCTGTGGAGGTTCAATGTTTTTCAAGGGTTTTTGGTTAGTGTACAATAGGTAAGAGATCATTCATTTTTTTATCGATGTCTTGAAATATGTAAAATGGTATATAGAGGGACGAATTCTTCAATTAGTTTCCTAGAATTTGGCTATGAAATCTCCCATGATTAAACAATATTATCAATACGATTTGTTTACACCTAGAAATCTCTAAGAAAGAACGGATATCAATTAATAATTATGAAAAAAAATAGATGATCCAATCTCAACATCTATCCGTAAGCAATTTCATATTTATTTAAATGAACCTTTAGTTACATATGAATAGACACCTAATAAATGTGTCACTAATATTAGAGCAAGTCACTTACCATCTTGATTAAGCTAAACCAGCTCAACGTCTCAACCACAGGGGTTATTTATAATGATAAAGAAAGAATCAGTCTAACTACGTGTTGTTAAGAGATAAAATCTCATATCAAATCTCACTTACCGTCTTGATTGAGCTACTCCTTTTAATGAGATTGATCTTTTAAGATGCAATCTCAAATCTTAACATGATATCAAAAATCGTTAAGCTCCAACAAGTAATTCGATCTGATTAAGACTCAAAAAATAAAAAAGTTTAGCATACGAATTTTAAGATTGATCTGCTCGAACAAGCTACCATCTTGAGGGGGCACGTTAAGGGATAAAATCTCATATCGAATAAAAATAAAAATATAGACCAATTTATAAGAGTTAAAACCAACCCTCTTAATAAGATCGACTTTTTAAAATGGAACCCCAAATCTTCGCACTTGCAAGGGTACCTAGTATTTTTATATAACCCCAACCCCAACCCCAACCACCTCCACCTCTTAAACTTATCTTCTTCTATTGTTTTAATCATTTCTGTTGTAAACTTTTAATTTAATAAGTCAACGGTACAAAAAGTCAACACTTCCAAAGCGTTGTTTAAACGCGACACGTCGGACGACCATTTTTCATTCATTAAAAACAAACTCCAAAAACCTTAACGCGTAGACCAGGTAATGGGACTCTATATATATTCCACAAGAAAAAAACCCCCTCCCTCATTAAGAGAACTGAAGAAACTATGAGTTCATCAGCAGAGAATGTAAGTTTTCTTCCCTTTTTTTCTTGAGATACATACATACATTACCATGTCTTGTATGAACAAGAGTGTATAGTGGTGCAGACAAATGCTGACTTATTTTTTCTTCTTTAATACTGTGGAGTACTAAATGTCTAAATTGATGGTTTCCTTAATGCATATCTGCTTCCATGCATGATTTAATCTATTTTCTAGACGGGCCATGATATTTTTACTGTTTTTCACGGTTTTAAGTAAACTATTTTGTGATTTATCTTTGACTTCCTCATAATTTTTAGAAGTTTTGGAAAAAAAAAAGTCACAATTTTGATTGACTTCTTAAACAATTGCAAGTCTGAGGTGGTTCATATGTAGATTTTGTGGCTCAATATTTAGAATGATATTTCATCCAACAAAGGTTGAATTTTGCTATAATGGGCTGTTTAAGAAATGTTATTTTGCTGTCATGTATGTAAATCAGTAAATGTATAATCAAGCTGGCGGGTAGGGTCGATTGGTTTAGCTGTTATGTTACCCAACCACCTGGATTCAGAAAGTCTACTGTCGATAAGATATTCTCTGACTTTAGCTGAGCAGATCAGTTAAGCTTCCGGTTTAGGTTCCAATTCCATAGGTACTGAGGGAAAGCTGTGTAGGACACAGAGAAGTTTGTACGTGCCATTAATGAAACAATGGTAAAGATTGACTTTTCAATTGGTAATAATTGTAGTCCGTAATCAGTTGGCCAAGTAGCGATTTTAAAAAATTGTATTAAAAATCGGCACATCAGGAAATCATTGATTTCTGGTTAAGTATGATTAATGAGCATCTATTGGCTCTCAGTTTGTGATTCATAATGTGTCTTGTGCAGAATGTATATTTTCATAGTTTTTGGGCCCTTCTGCACTATATATATATATATATTTACCTTGTTCAATTTCATGTACTAACACTATAAATAATGCCTGATCTGGTAAGATGGAATGCTTATAAAATTTGATTGTGTTTGCAGAAACTGTGTGCTATTTGCTCAAAGAATGTTGCTACAGGGCAAGGCCAAGCCATCTTTACTGCTGAGTGCTCCCACTCCTTCCATTTCAGCTGTGTTAGTAACAGCATCTCGAATGGCAATTACACTTGCCCTGTTTGCCATGCCAAATGGAATAATCTCCCATTCACTATGCCTACCTTTGTCACTAACGTTCCTCCGCCACAATCCTCAATTCCAGTATCTTTTGGATTTCGAATCCCGCCACCCTCAGCATTTGGATTCCATAGCCTGCCACACCCAGCATTTGGACGACTATTTGATCCATGGGCTGAACTTGGTCCCGAGTCCCTTGTTTTCTCGGATGATGAACCCTTGCTCACAATCACTGCTGATTCTAACTCTTCGGGTTCACGTGATGGGCTACAAAGTGTCAAAATCAAGTCCATTCCCGAGCGTCCCGCCGTTTCTGCTTCAGAATCCCCCTCTCAGTTTGCAGTTCTTGTTGGAGTACGTGCACCTCCTCTATCAGATAATGCATGTCTCTTCGATCGTGCACCTATTGACCTTGTTGCTGTACTAGACATTAGTGGCAGCATGAATGGCTCAAAGTTAAATCTGGTGAAGCGTGCTGTTGACTTTGTCGTAGATAACTTGGGCCCTTCTGACCGACTTTCAATAGTTTGTTTCTCATCTGATGCTCGGAGAATATTTCCCTTGCGCAGAATGACTGGCAATGGCCGTGAAGATGCGAAAAAGGCTGTTGATTCAGTTGTGGCAAATGGTTCGACTAATATTGCCGAAGGACTAAAGAAGGGGGTCCGAGTTCTTGAAGAAAGGCATCAACAAAATCCAGTTGCAAGCATCATATTCTTATCTGATGGACAGGACACTTGCTCCAGTGGCTTATTTTTTCAAACTTCCTCACAACCTCCACAATATCTACATCTTTTGCCTGGTTCCATCTGTCCCAGAAACAGAGGAACCCAAGATCAAGTCCAGCAGCAAACATTTCCTGTCCATGCGTTCGGTTTCGGTTCAGACCACGACCCTATCGCAATGCATGCCATTTCTGATGAGTCGGGCGGCACCTTTTCCTTCATTGAGTCCTATGAAATGATACAAGATGCTTTTGCAAGCTGCATCGGTGGTCTACTAAGTGTGGTGAACCAGAAGCTTCAAATAGTTGTGAGATCAGCGTCAAATGGTGTAGAAATCAAATCAATTTCTTCTGGAAGATATGCAAGTGAAATCTCTGATCAAGGTTGTCGAGGCGTAATTAATGTTGGGGACCTCTACGCGGATGAGGAAAAAGAATTTCTGATCAACTTGTCGGTCCCTGTACTTCGAGGCGCTGAAGATGAAGAAGGTCAGGGAAAGACGTCGCTTTTGGATATAGTGTGTTCTTACAGAGATATTGTGTCAAAAGAGATAGTCCGAGTGGAAGCTGACCTAGTTGAAATATGTCGACCAAAAGTTGTGTCTCCCCAAGACAAGGTAGTTCACTTGGAAGTTGATCGACAGAGAAATAGGCTGTGGGCAGCAGAAGGCATTGCAGAGGCACAAAGGATGGCAGAAACGGGAAATTTTACTGGTGCACAGGCTGTGCTCTCAAACAGGAGATCGAAACTTCTCTCTTCACCGTCAGCCCAAGCAGGTGATGGTCTATGTACGTGGCTTGAATCTGAGCTGAAAGAAACTGAACAAAGAATGGGAAGTCAACAGGTGTATCAACAATCAGGTCGAGCTTTTGCACTCTCTGGAATGAACTCACATGGTTATCAAAGAGCCACGACTAGAGGCAATGCAGTGCCGGGAGCAGAAGCACAAAGCTTGAGCTTTGGTTGTGCCTCTACTCCTTTCTCTGCACCAGCTGCAGCTAAAATTAGCTTTGGTGCCTATACAACTCCGAATATGGCCAATATGGTGAATAAGTCTCAGCAACTTAACAAGACAAGCGCATCGACTCCAAGTAAGGAATAAAATATGTTACCATTAGTTGGTCACTGTGTTTGGATCGTTGATTATCAGAAAATTATCGTACTTCATTTCCCATTCCAATGCTCTCTTGGTGGATACAGTATCAAGTCTTGCACTAGTCATATTTTGTATCTCGTATAATAGGAAATCTATATTATCATTTGTAACATTGTGTAGTTCAAAGTTCATCTGTGTTGTAAGTGGAGCTCAAAGTTTCACTTTGAAAACACCTTTCTTCATGTCAAATCTTTGTTGATTAAGAGCTGGTATTATTTCGGGTCACTGCCTCATAAATGATAGTCTTTATGTAAAACAACATAATAATGGTAGTCACATAATATTTTTTATGATTAAACATTCTTGATGTAAATCGAATTATTGATTTCATTTCAATGTCTTATTTTTATAAATAATCTTACTGTAATTACTTTTTTTTGTTTCAATATATTTAATCTCTTTGTGACGATATTATTTCGAGCACAAGGCCTAACCAATTGGAGCACAATATGTGTGTTGTGTGCTACCAAAATTGGAGAAGGCATGTTTTGTGAAATGCATCTTTATTAGTTGAGATTGTGACACGTAGACTTGTGGTGGCCGTTGGAGGAAGGTTTCTGGAGTCTTCTATCTGGCTTACCTTTCCGGCTACTGGTAATTTGAAATGGTTTGAGAGAATTTACTCTCTAGTTCCCTCATTTTTCTCACTCTTGAAAACCTCATTAGAGAAACCTAGTTCGCCTCTTCTACTTCATCTTCTTACTTGGTGTTCTCTGATCTTTGTGATACGGAAAGTTTACAGATTAGATTGTTTTGCGTTCTGGTGAACAATAACTTGAGGGTTTATTTGATTGTTTAAGTATATGCATGTGTGGGTTTAACTATTGTCATTTGGAATGTTATTGTACCTTACTTGCCATTTTGGCATGCTTCTAGTGCTACGAGTGTTATCATTTTTATGGATGCTCAATACGGGATAAGGTGTTCGGAGTAGTCAAATAACCTATGGTGCTTCGATCGAAAAAGTTCCTATGTTCTATTCTATATTTTTTGCAATTTTCATTTCTCTATCTATTGATGTGTTGTTTTAATCCCTGTTTTTGTGATCTTTGTGTATTACAACAGTTATAATTTTTATCATGTTATTTTAATAATTTTAAAAATACAGTATTACTTATATATAGTTTACATCTTTATACAATATATACATACATCACACTTTCATATAGATTATTTCATGTTCATTAGTACATTTTCCATCTACTTTGATATTGTGCTTTTTTACAGGTATTATTCACTGATGAACTCAACACATATTGTAGACTGATATGAGCTGTATAACGATTAATTTAGATTGTTTAATCTTGGAGGGCATAATTCACTTATTTTCTGCTACAATAATGCATATAATACTTTGTGAGTCTTAATCTCTTTAAACATGCGAGATATTAATGTTTCAGACTAATTATTGACAAATCACCTTCTCAAGTTCATATATAATAATATTGTTATCTAATTGTGATTTCTCATCAAATTTAGAAGAGGAACTAACAAGTGTAAAGTGATTCAACAAATATATAGAGGTAAGAAATTAATATATGACATCCATTTATGGAGTGTCAACAATCTTGATGAGATCAAACAAATTTGTTGATGAAAAACGATCTTGATCATAAAACATGGTCAATAATCTTTACTTGGAGTCATAGTAACTAGGTAAATGAGTGGTGCTAGGGATGTCAATGGGGTTCAGGCGGCTCGTGGCTCAGTCGGGAAAAAATTCCAGTCGAGCCGGCTCGTGGCTTGTTGGTACTGAGCCTAGGCAGGGGTGCAGGGGCATGGGCGACGGCTCGAGCCCGAGCCAGAGCCAGCTCGTGTGGCACAGCCATTATAGCCAAGCCAAATTTAAGGAAAAAAAAATTATAGCTTATGCTTGCCTACAGTTATGTGACTGCTGCCTGCAACGTGAATTACCCGAGTCAAGAGCTCGGATTGAGCCTAAATTTTTTGAGCGAGCAAAAGCTCGGCTCAGCTTGAGCAAAAAAAAAAAAACCCAAACCATTTTTACTTGAGTTGAGCCTGAGTTTCGAATTTCGGCTTGACACGTTGACATCCCTAAGTGGGGCCGAGCAAAAATATATCAATTGTTATTTTGAATTTTTTATATGAAAAAATCGTTGTATTTTTTTAGTTTCTCTAACTTACCCTTTAATTCGAAAATTTTAATGAGTTTTATGGATTGAATTCATATAGGAGAATCACTAATAAAGATCCAAATAAGTTTCGCTGCAGCTGTGCCCATTTTCAAATATATTTTGGTCTATTTTGATTCCATGAATTTACTTTTTCCGGAGTAGGATTTTGATTTAATGACCATTGCTCATACTTGAACTTAGTAAGCAATCGATATTTCATTATTGGGACGTGATAATGAACTATGACATTAAATCTAACTTACCAAGTACACATTTTAATCTTTTTATACATAGGTCATATTCATTTGTACCTCCCTCACCCAAAATTTAGATGGAAAAATCATCAAACTATCCCGTTCAACTGCATTGCACTCTTATGGTGTCTTTGAACAATATCGGTGGACGGAAACTAGACTTGTTAAATCGACAAATATTATAAAAGCAGAAATGAAAACTGAAAGTAAGAAAGAACTCGATGATCGTATAAGCATAGGACGAACAGATGCCAGTGCAATTTCCCACTCTTGTTTTATAGAAAATGGAATATTATACTAATTTGGCTTCTAGTGTCAATCCGGCAATTAGAACGTAACAAAAAAGTCAGCATAACCAAGGCGTTCTTTGAACGCTACGCGTCAGGCGATGAATTCAAGGACAACTCCGAAACCTTAACACAGAAGCTACACGTAGGCAAATTAATGGGGCCCTCTTTTTTTTTTTTCGATATATATTCCAAATCCCACCTCCTCAGCACAATAACGCAAGAAACATGAGTTCGTCAACAGAAAAAGTAAGTCTTCTTCCCTTTCCTCTTTCATCTTTGTGTGTATATATATGCACGGATTTATATCTTTATGTACAACATGAATGATCATGTTCTTGATATTCTTTGAATTCGCTGATCACGTGTTGGGTGCTATAACCATAATGATTATCGGGTAAATTGGTTGACTTGACAAGAAAATTCGTTCACTCTTCAACAATTGGTTGTTTCTATCAGGATTTGAAGTTTTAAGACTTTAATTTTGATTCCTTCTGTCTTGGTGTAAAAGAAATTGATGCTTATAGACTTGTTCCAGTGGATTAGAGAATCAGATGGTGTAAAAGAAATCTTTTGTTGTTATGAGTTTTACCGTATCACTTGCACAGATATTCATTTTAGTAAGTTGAATGATTTTGAAATTTCATTTTTGTGGCAGAATACATGTGCTATTTGCTTGGGTGATGTCACAACAGGGCAAGCCATCTTTACGGCCGAGTGCTCCCATTTGTTCCACTTTGGCTGTATTGGCAATAGTGTCTCACATGGCAATTACAATTGCCCAATTTGCCGTGCCAAATGGAATTGTCTCCCTTTCCCTATGCCCAACTTCGACCCTAATGTACCACCCCCCCCTGTTTCTCAACCACCCACTCCATCTGAGCCCGAGTCTCTTGTTTTCTCTGATGATGAGCCCTTACCCACAAACACAACAGATCCTACCTCTTCTTCTTCTTCACTTGCTGGTCTGCAAAGTGTCAATATCAAGTCCATTCCTGAACGTCCCGCGCTTGCAGCTTCGGAATCCATCTCTCAGTTTGCAGTTCTTGTCGGAGTACGTGCACCTCCACTATCAGATAATGCACGTCACCTTGAGCGAGCGCCTATTGATCTTGTTAATGTACTAGATGTTAGTGGCAGTATGCATGGCTCAAAGTTACATCTCCTGAAGCGTGCTGTTCACTTTGTCATAGATAACTTGGGACCTTCTGACCGACTTTCAATAGTTTCTTTCTCATCTGCTGCTCGGAGAATCTTTCCCTTGCGCAGAATGACAGGCAATGGCCGTGAAGATGCTAAAAGGGCTGTTGATTCACTTCGAGCAAGTGGTGCGACTAATATTGTGGAAGGCCTGAAGAAGGGGGTTCGTGTTCTTGAAGAAAGGCTTCAACAGAATCCAGTTGCAAGCATCATATTCTTATCTGATGGAATGGATACTTGCTACCGTAGGTCAACAATTCAAAATTCCTCAAATCCAGGACAAAGTCCCAGACTAAATCCCGAATATCTACATCTTTTGCCTGATTCAATCTGTCCTAGAAGCAGAGGAAGCCAAGATGAAATCCAGCAGCAAAGATTTCCAGTCCACACATTTGGTTTTGGTACGGATCACGATCCTGTTGCAATGCATGCCATTTCCGATGAATCAGGTGGCACCTTCTCTTTCATTGAATCGTATGAAATGGTGCAAGATGCTTTTGCAAGCTGTATTGGTGGTCTTCTAAGCGTGGTGGCTCAAGAACTGCTAATAACTGTAAGATCTGCATCAAATGGTGTGGAAATCATATCAATACCTTCGGGAAGATATGCGAGTGAAATCTCTGATCAAAGATGTCAAGGTGTAATCAATGTTGGGGACCTGTATGCGGATGAGGAAAAAGAATTTCTGGTCAACCTGTCGGTTCCAGTACTTCGAGGTGCTGAAGATGAAGAAAATGAGGGAAAGACATCGATTTTGGATATAGTTTGTTCTTATAGAGATGTCGTATCAAAAGAGATGGTCCGTGTAGAAGGTGACCTAGTCGAGATACGTCGACCGAAAGTTTTGTCCCCCCAAGATATGGCAGTTAACTTGGAAGTAGATCGGCAGAGAAATCGCCTGTCAGCAGCAGAAGGCATTGCCGAGGCTCAAAGGATTGCTGAGACTGGAAATCTAAGTGGTGCAAGGGCTGCACTGTCACGAAGGAGGGTAATTCTTCGTGCTTCAGCAGCTGCCCAAGCAGGGGATGGTCTCAGTAACTGGCTTGAATCCGAGCTTATAGAAACTGCACAAAGAATGAGAAGTCGTCAATCGTACAACCAAGCAGGGCGAGCTTATGCGCTCTCAGGAATAAGCTCACATGCTTATCAAAGAGCCACAACTAGAGGGAGTGTAGTGCCGGGAGCAGAAGCACATAGAAACTCGAGTTCTGCTGGTGATGTCCCTACAGATTTAGCTGCTCCTGCTGCAAATAATGTTATTTTTGGAGCCTACACAACTCCTAATATGGCCCATATGGTGAATAAGTCTATGCAACTGAACCAGTCGAGTTCATCGACTCCGAACCATGCTCCCAATCCCGCTCCCGCTCCCACTCCCACTCCCACTCCCACCACTCCTACTCCTACTCCAACTCATGAATAGAGTATGTTATCATTGATAAGGTATTGTATCTGCATGAATGTTCTTGAATCCTTGATTAAGCAGTTGGGACTAGATTCCATTAAGTTGAGTTTTCCTTGAAAGCGATTGATTGGTGATTGTGTTTTGCTTGGGATTTTTATTCTGTTTGTTTACCTGTTTATATCTTTCATGTTAAGTATCCATGGGTTGGCTGGAATGCATATAATCGTTAAATCTGTTTTCCATTATATTGGACCGTTATTTCTTTCTACGTTATATTTAGCGAAGCAATTAGAGCATTACTTACTAAAAATATTTCATGTCCCCCTATGCCCTATGTCGTACATGTTGTTCCTAGGAAAGATTATGATTCTCATTTCTCTAGTATCCCAATTAATTAATCACCTAATGGAGGAAGCTAAGCGAAAATCCTGTTCTCTTTGTTGTTTTCAGACTGTTTTCAATTTTCAATTTTTCAAAACATTGAAAACGCATTCTCTTTCTCATTTTTGAAAATAAATTTCTGAAAACAAAATAAAAAATTGTAGTAAAAACAGAAAATACTCAAAACCTCGTTTTGATGGTTTTCAATACAATACAAAACACGTAAATGGTAGAAAACACGGGAAACGCCCATTTTCGACTTATCCCCTCTCCCGTGGCCAAACTTCCCTTCTTCCTCAAATTAACAATTCCTTTTTCTCCCCCAAAACCCACGTCTCTCATCCTCCACAAGGGAGCTTTCCGACGCCGATCCCAAATTCCCGACGCCTTTCCACCTCCAACGCACGTCCGCTCCTCCGCCGCCTGTCAAAACTCCTGTTGATCCTACCCCCTACCCGTAGCCACAAAATCAGGTAAAATTAACCTTTTTTCTGTGACTAGTCTTAATTAATTGCTCTTCTTCAATTAGATCTGTGCGATATGTTTACTTGCTGGGGGCGATGACAAGATTTTGAAAGGAGGGAGAAGGGTGTGGCGGGGGTGGATTTAGAAATGTAAATTAATACGAACGGAGAGCAACATGGCATGGGGTTTGGTCGTCGTCTGCGCACTCGTGAATTGGAACCCAAAATATAGATTTCCCGCATAAGCTGAAATTCTTACGTGTTTTGGGTAATTAATTAAATATTTAGGTTCGTTGCTAATATGGGATTGTTCTGCAATTTGGGTTCTTGAAAAGGTGAGGTCTCAAAACGAAAGGTGTGGGCCAAATTCTGTACTAGTTTTGATTTTGATTTTTTATTTTTTTAGCATTGAAACTTGATATAGTGTTGAATTTGATGACTGAATACTGATTTGATTGGTATTAAATCTGTTAAAGGATATAAAAGAAGTAATGGCAAGTTTTACACATGCTTGATTTAGGAATTAACAGTCCACTGTGAAGAGTACAAGGTAATTAACAAGTTCAATTCACAAGCGTCCCATTGCATGTCAACATTGCTTTTAGCCTTTATATCCTTCTGGGCGGGGAAAAGGTCAGAAATTATAACTTACAAGCACCCAAGCTCTTAAAGGCTGCTAGACTAAGTGTGGTCAATTAGGACCAGCAAGCACTTATCATCATCTATGTTAGTAGAAAATATGACAAATGAGTAACTACATGTTGTTTATCAATGCCAATATCCAATTCATTTCCATCATCCTTGAACTACACGTAAGGAAGATGATAGAATGATGAAAACAAGGCTAGAGTTGACACATGGCAGACCGGACTGGGATGAAAAAGAGCATGCTTAACTGATATGTTCTGTATTTTGATTCTGTTTTTGGAAATGAAAAGAAGACTTCAATATATACCTTAAATTACAGATGAGTAGCTTTATTGTTTTGGGAAGTCTTGTGATTGTTCTCAATAAAATATACCTTCTTTTCCTTTCCACTCACATAAACATACATAACACTCTACACCCTAAAAAGTATAAAGAGATCATGAAGGGAGAAGGGAAATGAGAAGCTAGTAAAGAATCTTGCTGAAGAAAGCTTCTCAGC
>CAIGRS010324866.1:0-17510 GCA_903798395.1 Fraxinus floribunda | reverse complement strand
TTTTTTTTTTTTTTTTAAATCACAACAATACCAAAATCAAGACGGGGTAAGCCACCTACTCTACCACAGAAAATTTATTTCGATACACAATACTATAGACTTGTGCTATTATTATTGGGTGGGAGATTAGCAGCTGCAGATAGGATCTGCCTCTAGCCTGGGCCAAGTCAACTCCCTTTTTTATTCTCATTTTTTATAATAAAAAAAAAAGTTGGCTATATGGTTAAAGTTGTTGTATGCATTATTAAATTTCAATATAATTTGCTTAGCCATAGTGTAACATTATAACTTGCAAATTACCTAACGAGTCATTAAGACATGTTTGATATCAGACAATCAGTATATAATTTTGATTTCTCTAATCATGCTTATTATTGTTTAAATTAATCCGTATGTGAATCACTATGGTAAAATTATTACTACTTTTGTTAAGTCGATCTCGGAATCGGTCACACATTTCTTAGTTGAATAAGCGTATTTGAGAAAAGGTGAAATTTCTCAAAATGAATGAATTATCTTTATCCATTGTCGAATCAAATTGTTGAGATGCAATGACAGCAGTTGAAAAATCTTTCAATCCCATACGTGGAAGGAACTCTTCAATACAGTATTTCTGATTTATTATTTTCTTTTCCTTTTTCAGTTTGTTGTTGTTAGGTTTTAAGTTATATTGTCAATTTTTTAGACAAAAAGATTATTATCAAAGAAAAATGATTATTATAAACTATGAATACAACTCTCATAGATGACGAATCTAGCTCAGATAATTGCAGTGAGAGGTCCACTCATGATGAGAGCGAGAAGTTTATGGCCTTCATTGATATGATTAAGAGTGAATATTGAATATGATAAGGACAATGAGAAGATTGAGGATGTAGATAGTTGTGAGCACTTTGAGGAAGATGAGGAAGAAATTCACGAGGCTTATCAATAATTATTTGAGGAGAGTCTTAAGACTAAGAAGGTGAATAAAGTTGTGTTTAAGAAGATTAATGCACTTGAGCTAAAAAGAGAGTGACTTATGTATGACTTTCAGGAGTCAACCAAAAGCTTTAATGAGTTAAAATTTGTCAATGACAACTTAGATGCCAAGGTTAAAACCCTGACTAGCGACCTTAAGAAATCTAATGCTCAACTCCATTCATGTCGTTAGCCTCGTGATCGAGCGTCAGTGTTTTTCGAGAAATCATAATTCGAGAATTTCAAGAGTTCTATTTATCATATACTACCAAATGCCTCCATATTATAAGTACCCAAGTCATACTTCGTGAAAAAGGTGGTTGATCATTATTTTCTACCTTCATAACATCTTTTGGAAATCAACCAACAATTCTATATCTTGATATCAACAACCACAAGTTGGGAAAAAAAAATTAAAATTATATAATTCAAAACACCAACTTTCTAAATATAATAAAAAAAGGTACTTTTTCAATAACTTTCATAGGTTGCTGAAAATTAAGGAAGGTTGGACCAGAAGTACTAAAAGAGTACAAGAACAAGGTGTTCTTAGTGATCTATATGAGATAGACAATTTCAGAAGATTGGGAGCAGGTGTGTGTAAAACACGTTCCAGCGATTTTTGGAGATTGTAGAATTAGATCAGCAACTCTAGCGTGTTTTTTTAGGTTGGATCATACTATAAGTTCTTATTGTCTATAGTAGAAGTTATTGGCTTGATTCCGAAGTTTTTAATCATGTAAAAGATTTTCTTCGTCAACAAATCTTGTGTTATTTACTACTTTATTTACTATTGTGGCAATTCAACATAAGATAAAATTGACTTGATAGACTAAATATCTAGATCAATTAAAATGCGACTTATTACTTTTAATTGGTAATTTCTAATTTCGGGTTATTCACCTATTCACCCCCATTTAGGTGATTTTAGGGCCAAACTCGTACCTTTCAATTGTTTTTCGTCGTACTGTTGCAAGTGCGGCCTCGTGTTGACATGATACAGTATGGAAGCTTCACCGTTAACGGTGTTACTCCGGACAGGGACTTTAGCGCAAGACAGTCCAAGCACATTAGTTTTTTTATATGAAAAAAAAAATTCTTCTATATATTAGTTCAGTAAAATGAAATATGTCCTCCCCGACTCTGCCTTGATAATAGCTGATTTTGCAACCAAATAAAATAGTAATCACTAGATTTTCATTTTTAAAAAAGAAAAAAACTAATTCCAATCATCATCAAAGACCAAGTCTAAGCTGCTGTTGTAACGTGGTCAGGCCTCCAATTCAGTCCATCTAGAAGGATTGTGCTACCATAATTTCGTTTGACTACATATTTGGCTAAACTTAATAGTTTTTTTTTTTTTCTAGTATATTTACTAATTTCTAGTATGTTTCTATGAATGACTTTTTTATTTTTTAGAAGCCTATATGGCTTTCTCACCTACCATAGAAGACTGTATTATTTTTAAAATGTAAATATTATTGGAATCCTAAATTAAAATTATTCTCCCTTTCTCGTAGTTTTACAACACGCTATCATCATGAAATTCTAATCAACTGAATTAGTGAAAAAAAATTCTTATTCTTCATTCAAAGAAAAGGATGATGATCAAGCAATTTGACTTGGCAAAAGATAATTTTTCTTTTCCATTTTAGTCAAATTAGAGAGATACTTTGCAACATGGATGTAAACGACACATTTACTTGATAATTGATAGTTAAAAAGAGGATATTTTCTTTCTCGATATGATATTAAGCCCCTGTTTGTTTGGCATTAATTTCCAGATTTTAGAAAAATTCTGACCATTGAGCCACCTTTTTTGACCATGTTGTGTGATGGTGGAGCTCACATTTTGAAAAAACCGGTAAAAAAACTCATTCTTCTTTGCAGTTAATGGCAAACAAACATGAGCTAAAAAAACTAAATAATTCTAGAGTAGAATATATTTGTGCACTAGATGCACTATTTGCTAATAGTTTCTGATTTAGAGCTAGTTGGTTATAATAATGCAGGCTTTTATTTTAAGTTTTTAACCTTATAGAGCTCATTAATCAATAATTTGTCTATTCACACGTGATTGCTACCATGACGATAAATGTGATCACATGTTCACACTATTAACTGCTAACCCTTGATAGCTTGAACCCATGTTTGATGCATATTAAAATGGAAAAAATGTATTTTTTTGGATAATGTGATGGTGAATATGTGGTTGAAAAGGAAGGAAAAGTTATTAATGTGATGAAAAATATTATTTTATTGAAAAATATGTGTTTAAAAATGAGTAAAAGAATGAAAATGAAAATTATAGATCAAACGGGGGCTAATAAACAAAATATATAGATCTCAAGTGATATTATCACGAGGAATAAAAATGCATTAAGCTCTTTTTTTATCGATATTTCGTTCAATTGAGTTTCCCGATGAGGTGCTTAATGAGGAGGCAGCTTTCGTAACATATTCAAAAGAATAATATAATCTTTTTAATTCAATAGGGTTTTCCTCACAAGGTTTTTTATATTAATATTTTAACGAGACATACTCTGTGTAATAAATGTTCCTAACCATAAACGATACTTGCCTCTTAACATAATTCTATCATGTGTCTCATGTGTTACATGTTTTATACGATATCTTGCATGAAACTGGTGTCATTAAAGACACCGACCCACAAAATATGAATAACTTGATACAAGAATTTTCATTGAATGAAATCAATAAGAATACATTTAAATGTACTCTTTTTTGTTCAAGTTGTCCCAATAGTTTCCGTGACGATTTTAACGAGACGACATTTTATTAGTTTTCATTTAACATTTTTGTCCCATTACATTTTTATCAAACTAACGAAACAACTGGAATAATCATTCAAGGAGTTTTGTAAAATAATAGATAACAATGAATGACTTCTTAATATCTAGACGTCTATATGACTTTCTCACTTGCTGTAGAATAATTCAAATTATAAATCTCATTGGAACCAATTGTTATGGATCCATTACTATTTACAACTTCGACTAACAAAAAGTTATTGAATTTAAAACTAATTTATTTACTTATAAGTAATTTTAAGCTTAGCCAAACATTCACAGGCACTTGTACAAGAAAAGAGACTACTACCATGAAGAAAATACTCGCACTATCAACAATACATGCTGTAATTAATCCATATATGCAAATTGCAATAACATTTCTACTCTTATTAAATCCATAAATTATTTGGGATGCTCGAATCTAAAGGCACAAGAAAATGTGTCTCATCTTCCCCTTTAGCCAAGTAAATAAATGTTCGAGTTTTGTCACAAAAGGATATATCTACATCTCAAAATCTATGCAGCGGTTACCTGGCTACTAATCTAGAAGTGGACTCCCTTCCTTCACGAGCACAAAAAGCCCACCATCACCTCTAGAGATTCGAAAATCCTTGTCAAGGTATGTTATAAGAAGAAAAGATTTTGCCCGCTCACCGGGAATGGAAGCCTTGAGAGGAGGCTGACCAGAAATAGTCCGTCCTATGCTTGCCACAGCATTTTGAATGGGATTCAGAGCTTGCTGCACAGGCGACAAATTTATTTTTTGGCCAAAAATGTCCAAATTTTCTGGAAGATTTATGCTTGACTTGATTTCTGGAGGATTAAATTTCCCTTCCTTAAATTCAACCTGCACAACTTCCTCTGAGTTAGACATTCAGTGTAAAATGTCAATTTTAACACAACGCAATTTGTACATAACAGGTCACAAAATAACTAAACAGAGTATGACAATTCTCTGAAAAGCAAAAGCAACATGTTTTGAGCTTTCCAAATTATGAGCGCAATTTTAAATTCCTTCTATCAAGTCATTCAGATTTTTGAACCCTTACTCATCAATACTCATTAGTAACATGTCTAAGAATAACTAACTAATATTTGGGTAACAGTTTGTTCGTTTGATTCATTTCTACTTTTCCCCAATATATCTCGCTATCTGCCTTACTGAGAGCGCTAAATGGGATAGTGATACCTGTATTCTTGATGGGCTTCGAACTTCAAAGGACGCAGAAGCACTAAAAGAGACAGTAGCAACAGGGCTTGACAGTGTGGTGGAATTCTCTATGGTAAGGCTGCTTGAATCAATTTCTTGGCCAATCTTATCAACTTTCAGCAAAGGAATACTGCTTACTGCCAACAGAGGCAATAATTCAGAAAATGCTGTATACCTGTTACAGAGAAAATCAGATAAATGGTTGCAAGTTTCTGAAAGATAAAAAAAAAAGAAAAAAAAAAGAGTATATAAATGATTAACAACAGGGTAAGCTTAAACAGGCGGGATTATTAACAGATAAGGATTGGCATGGTTGTACAAGCTTTTGCACAAACACTGGGAATTATTTCTACTAAATCTATAGTGAAATGGATTCGACCAGTACCTGCAGAAGTAAAATAAAATACTGATAAATCCAGGTCCAGGTACCAAGGGGTGGAATCATTGGGTAATATACAAGCCATTAGTTAGTGAACGATACGGACATTGCTCTAAGCCTCTCAACAATGTTGCGGAACTCGGGGCACTTCACACTGCTTTATAAATGTGTTCTAAATGGGGACTCAAAAAAGTCTGAATTGAAATAGATTTTCTGGTTGTTCATTTTATTTCATCCCAAGGAAAAAAGACTCGAATCTTCAACATCTTATAGATTCTATTTTACATCAGTTTCGAACATTACTTACAGGATCACACACATTTATAAAGAAGGAACCAACTCTGACAGTGGAAGACATGAACTCTAAACTTCGTGATCTAATCGGATCAGACAGATTAAGGATTCCATATATAGATTCAAAAAGAAAGGATGATTTTGCAGCTTTTTTAAACTTGTGATGGAGATAGTATCTCCAAGTTGCTCGTTCTCCGTATCCATATCATGATTTATACCTACAGGTGGCGTACCAAACCCCCTAGCTAGGCACAGGTGGTGTTTGGTTTAAAAAATAAAAAATAAAAAATAAAAAATAAAAAAAATACCTGTCCCCTGTGCAACAGAGATGATTAAATGCCCAATCATGTGTTCTTTCTATTCATGATAGTATAAGATTATAATCAATCCAGTTTAATTAATTTAGGGATTTCTCTTGAATTATACTATTACATTATTTAAAACTCATGTAATACCCATATATCCACAGACGAATACTTCAGAATACCTTAACTATGGAACATATGAATAAGAAAACAGAAAAATCGGTAATGAGCAATGAAGACAGTATCGTATCAACTATCATAAAATATTTTCTATTTTCTATTTGAAATCAGCTGCAATATCTTGTTTAGGATTTTTCATTTTTTTTTCAAACAACAGTATTTTGGTACTTATGATACTTTCAACTTTCAAAGACACAGGTAACATCCAATATATGTCTTATTCCAATTTTCATCGTGTCATTAACTTGCTTAGGAAGAATTTGACGAAGGAAGGTATAATTTGTTAACGAACAAGAAAAGAAAATGGTGCAAAAAGAGAAGAATTGAGAACAAAAAGAAATCAATTTTATTCATATAAATGGTTTGAATATTACAATTAATAATTCATTTATTTATAGAGCAAGAAACTGAAAGAAGCTAAGGGTGCGTTTGAGCCACTTTATTTTGAAATAATGTATTCTGAAATAGTAGATTGACGAAGAATGGGGATTGAAAAAGAAGGAAAAGTTATTGATGTGATGAAAAATATTATTTTATTAAAGAACGTATGATTGAAAATGAGTAGAAGAATGAGAATGAAAAATTTAATATGCACCAAATAGGGGCTAAACAAAACAAACTTCTAATAAAATAAAATCTTATCGAAATACTTGAACTAATCTAGCGTCTGTTTGAGATCCATTAAAATTAGGCCACCGTTTGATACTCATTTTAATGAGTTTTTTTTTACATCTCATTTTCCTATAGTATTTGCCTGATAACACGTTACAACCACTCAGATTTTTGTCACAAATGGATAAAGGAAGATAATGCCGTTGAGCCTTGGTGACTATTTTGCCCTCAGATGCGATTGGAAATGTACATCATTGCCCTCCATTTTTAATCCTACCATCAATTGAAGGCCAGAAATGGAAAGTTTAAAATTCCAAAATTCAGCTTACGGCCTAAAACGCACGTGGCCTCAGTTGTTGTCTTGGTAAAGAATGGGAGCCAAACACACACTAGAATTGGCCAATTTCATTTTTTGCCACCGTGGGATCACAATCAATACATTTGTCGGTTGGGGTGAAAAAACATATTTCACTGTTGACTTGGAGACATGATGGCAGATACAAACTTTCATTTTCCCAATATACCCTTCCATTAAATGGTTCTACCATGTTCATGTTGGTTGCATTTGGGAGGGTTATTTCTGTAAATTGATTTTAAAAAATGAGAGTGTTTTCGTCCAAATGGGTTTCAATGTGTTTAGTCAAAATGGAAGTGTTAAGACAATACTTCTGTGCACCTCAACTTTGTAACAATTATTTTACTATTATGTAATGAAAAACCTCATTAAAATCTCATTTTAATGAGATTCAAACAGGGGCCTTATCGAATGTTGATATATTTTAAACAAACTTTTATATTAAAATCCTAACTAAACTAAACTATATCTCTATCTTTATCTGTGTCTTCATCATTTTTCCGGACTGAGAGAACTCGACTCTGACGAGGTAGATTGAAACTTTATAAAGGAGGCCAATCTTTTGTCTTAAGTGTCGAAATTGTACCCTTGACAACATGTGACTGAATTCATCCCAAGTGGGACGATCTTTCTTATAACCCAAATATCAAAATTGATCACATGACATCAACTGAATATGTAAATTATTCCCAAGAATATGATTTGACCAAAGGGAACGTATTAAACTCCAAATAGTAACAACTTATGCAACTTAAACATAGAATTTCAATTGGTTGTGCAAAATGGGAGCACAAGGAATTAATGTTGTAGATTGGCCTGCGAGAAAAAATGATTGTGACATCGAAAGCTCGAACAGACCCCGACAAGGAAACAATTCTATTTCTGTTATATTAAAAGTATAACTTTTCATTCAAGTGTGATAACAAGTCAAATTGGGTTTGGTGTTTGTTCGATGATCGATGGGGTGGTTATGCAGATGGAGTAGCCAACGGCTGAATGGGTTTGATCGATAGGATGGGAACGGGGCAGGGGGGCCCGCCCTTGCCCCGCAAAGCAATTTCCCGCCCCGTCCCCTTCCCATCACTCTTTTAAGGTAGGGCGGGGCGAAGCCCTTGCCCTATTTACTACCTCGTTTAATTTCTTTTTTAAGTTTTTGATAATTTATTTTTATTTCCCCAATTAATTAGACTTGGACAAATAATTTTAGCTACCATTTTCTATTATAACTAATGAGATTTCGTGAAATTTTCCATTTAAAGTATTGTATTCTAAAAAAAATAAAAAACTTTAAACGGGGCGGGGTGAGGCACCCGTCACCCATCCCCGCTCCGGGGCAAAATTCCCCGTCCCTATCCGAATACCCGATTAAGCGGGTTATCCTGCCCCGTTCGGGGCAAGGCCCCTTGAGTATCGGGTTTGTTGGATTTTTTTGCCATCCATATTGATCGATGAGTAAGATGTTGATTAGAGAAGTCGACGAAAGGTCGTAGAAGTCAAAGCTCAACGTAGTGGTGGAAGAGAAGGAAATGGTGGAGATATTGCTGTCGTCATGGAACGTGGAACCACGAAATAGTGCGGCTGTTGCAAGACTGTCAACGATTGCTCTGAAGTGGTCAATAGAGGATGGTGCCCACAATGAGGTTGATTGCCGGTGAGAGTGGCTTTGGATTAGGTTTTTGAATAAGATGGAGATTGAGGATTTGTGTCGGGTGAGGTTTAATGTAATGGCTTGGACTTGTTTCTAATATGATGGTGGGTGGATGGCTTTTGGTATAAGGAATGATGGGCTGGAGGATATCTTTTGGGCTAGGGTATATGTGGGTATGAGGTTGATACGGGTAATGGGTTGGTTGGGTTGTAGATATGGGTTTTTTTCTGGAATGGGATTGTATTGGTTGTTGGGTATTTAGGCTTTTGGATGGTATTTAAATGAGTTGTTTGGACGGAGTGGTTTTGGGTTTGGTAATTGCTATTCTGTTGGGTGTATATGTATTTGGCTGACTATTGTTTTGTTTAAAGCAGCACAAATTTGGGCACAACTTTCGAAATTGAGGGTTTGAACAGCAACACATGGAGGACACTAACAAACGACCTTTTTTTTCGATTTTTTAAATCTAAAAAAACCAAACTAAAGATGAACAAGATGGTACCTTTCTTTTAGATTTTTATTCTTCTTTTCGAGTAACTAAAGAGGAAAAACTGCGCATTTGATTGTAGTCTAGATGAATTTTTCTCGTGTCTTGTCCTGTTCAAAGGTGATTGTGTATGAAAGGTGATTATTTGGTTTTGGATGGGTGGTGAAAGGTTGTGGTGTGTGGATTGAATGAAAAAGGTTAGTTGGTTAAGGTTTGTAGATTTTTTTGTCAGATTTGAGAAAGTGTAGGTCAAAGGAGAACGAATTACTTTGATACCTGTAATTTGTTAACAAACAAAAAAGAAAGGGGTCCAAAGAAGAGAAGAATTAAGGACAAAGAAAAATCAATTTTATTCATATAAGCGGGTTGAATATTACAATGAATAAGTCTTTTATTTATAGGGCAAGAAACAGAAATAAAACAAATTTCTAATAAACTAAAATCTTATCAAAATACTTGAACTAATCTAATCTAATGTAAGTATATTCAATCCAAACTCTTATTTTAAATCCTAACTAAACTAAACTATATCTCTATCTTTATCTTTATCTATATCCGATATCCCCATCAGAATTGCCGTCACTTTAGAATAATTTTCAGAGGCCAAAAAAAAACCTTTATATTTCCCAATTAGAGTACTAGTCTGTATTCTAGTACATGTTCTTTAGGTATATAAATATTTTTGTAATCTTTTTTGTTTCTTTATTCAACAAAGTGGGTCACTATGAAAGAATGATGCTTTGTTGGATGGACTCGTCTAAACTCAGTGACCATAAAGTTCTTCTTTCTTCCCCTCATCTACATCTTATCTTTTCTACTACTTCTTAGGCAATATTCTTAGGTATGTTCATAAACACTCGAAACGGCCAAAAAATTCACTAAAACACTCTTTTCTTTGGAAATTCATCTCTAAAACCTTCACTACACACATTAGCCACCTAATCCACATGAAACCTACCGTAAAATCTACCCTAGTTGGTGTTATTACTTCAACTTGACTGTGAGAGTCATATTTCAAAGGGAACGATGAGTCAACATTCATTAATTGGCTTCATTCATTGAAGCAACATTTTGCTAGGTGTAATTTATCAGGTTGTCAAAGAATTACGACTGTCAAGATGAAATCTGTTGATAGAGCATGGTTGTGGTGCTATCACATTGTAAAAGATAAAAGGAGTATTAAAAATGGCACCAAATAAGCACTTGGCAAGATACAAATGACAAGCTTATGAAGAAGTTAACGCCTGCATATTGTTTCTTTTCATCATATGATATAATGCACCTGAAACATACTTCAGACATTCTCCCCAATATTCTTCAGACCTCTTTGTTGCCAACACAAAATTCTTTCCAAGGAAACATATCGAAACAAACATGCAAGACTTGCAAGAATCTATTGTTAGACTAGAGAAACAAAATTATGAAAAAGAAGGCAAAAATGTTTCAAAGAAACTGTAAATTTTTGGTTTCATCGAGAGCATGAACACTAGGCAATACAAGAGACTCATATTTATATACAAAGAAAAGTAATAGATATACACAAAATATTAAAGTCGATATACATTTAGATTCTCAATCATTGACTGCTCATATTACGGGTTATGCAGATAGTTTTCCCTTGAAAAAATCCTTATATGGTAAACCCAATGATGGCCAAGTATTATCTGCCGAGCTTCCAACTAAGGGAAGCACTGGAAACATTGGACGAGTTTTTCAAGAATTTCCCTATGGTGCTATGTCTCACAAACAGGATTTTTTATTAGCAGGAATTTCTTTGTTAAAGGCGATCTTTTGTAGGGAAATGGGCTTTCTTGGGCATTTGATATTGGTGGGCAGTTAAGAAAGAGGAAACATGTTCCGAGTGTTGAAAATCCCATGTTGGTAAAGGAGAAAGCTCAAGTAGGTACAGAAAGAGGTGATCTAGGAAGTTTGGTTCCAAAACATTTGGCTCTTAAAATTATAAATATTTTCAAACTGTTGGGTGGCATGAGCAAGTACAGAACCAAATTTAACTGAGTTGAGAGGTTCTGGACAGGTATTAAGGAACTGAAAGAGAGGCTAAAAAGCGGAAGTACTCATTGTGCAGAATAAAAATGTGTAGTTCGACAAATAGAGATAGAAAATATAATTGCTTCATCTTCCTAAGAGGTTCAAAGATACGCATATCTAATTATAAATTGGAAGCCCACCCTTTAGGACAAAAGTGTTTTTAAAGTGGGAGGGAACATTACGGTTTTATTTTAATTTGTATTTTTGTGTTTTCAATTTTTATATATTTTTGCATTTAAATCTAAACAAAGAATATAAAATGTGATGGGGATATGAATTATTTTCTACAAAAATGTGCTGTCTTTGGGAGGCTTTTGGTTCCTCGAAATACCAAATTATTGGGAGGTCTAGGTTTCCATGAAATAACCTATCAATTTCACTATTTTATGCTATTCTGTTTTATTTTTCTTTATGGACAATGTGCATGAGTATGACATTGACATAAAAGGGCCATTGAGTAATTAACTTTGTTATTATGGACAAGTCGAAATTGTCGACGAGATAGTTTCCTTGAAGAATTTGATGAATGCCCAAGATAATTAAGTCTCAAAGAAGGCAATGTGGTTTCCTGAATGTAGGGAGAAGAATGCGAATGTTAGAACAAGAAAAACATAAAATTTGTCACTGGCTACGGAGTTGGTTTACAGGAAACGTTTTGGTTTCTAGGATGATTCATGAAAGTTTATATATTAGAAAAACATTGTATTGACCTTATTTAGAAATTCTTATAGTTTTTGAGTCGAGATGTTTTGGTTCAAATCAAAATTCTTAGGGACTGTTTGATTTGTGTTTTAATTTTGAGTTCATTTTCAATTTTCTTAAGATTGCTAAAAAAATATTTGGTTTATCATAGTGAAAAATTATTTTTTAAAATAGAAAACTAGTTGGTTTGAAATTTTAAAAAAATTATTTTGACATTTTATTCCATGAAAGTTGATTATTCAGTAAAAATAGAACAATTTTATCTTAATATATTATCAATTAATATATATACATTTTAAAATTGGTGAATTTTACCATATTTTTTCTCACTACAAAAGAAAAGTAAAAACGAATAATAAATTGAGTTCAAACTATAGGAAATAAAAATAAAAAATTAATAACGTGGATTGAGAATATTTTTATTTATGTTCATTTAAATATCTTTTTTTAGAATTTTTGTGTAAATATTAAGAGCTTGGACTATTTTTATTTTTCTAGAAATTTTTAGAATTTTATTTTTTTCAAAATTTTATTTTTTATAAAAAAAAATTATTTTGTTTGTTATATTTTTTATTTTTATTTTTTAAATTTTTAAATTTTTTAAATTTTATTTAAATGCTTGTTTTCCATGTTTTGAGGGTTTCTAGAATTTTCACTAAAAACACTCGAAACGACAAGAATGAAAAGTTTTGTGTTATAACTTTTTAACCTTTTCAGAAATATTAGACCAAACACGTGTATATGTAGTGTTTTGCAAATCTAAAAATTGAAAACAATTTGAAAATAGAAAACCAAATGCACCCTTGTCTTTCCAATTTAGGGATGTCTTATAGGTTTATATGTAATTTGAGTCAAAAGAGTTGATCATAATCAGAAATTGATGATGTTATGTGAGATTTAGGAACCTAGTGATGGTAAAGTGCTCCTCTCTTCTCGTAAGCTTTATAAAGCACTATTCCTTTTTACTGATCTGCAGCAGCCAAAGAAGCCAAACATTAAACCTCTTTTTTCTTTGGAAAACCATCCTTAAACCCTTTACCAAACTCATTGGCATCATGTTTTGATATTACAGATAATTTATCAACTTTCAACCGTTGTTGGTCTATATATATGCTTAGAGTTTCAAACCATGTAACTTTTTTTTCACTCTAAACTTTTTGATGTTTGTTGGTGTCCTATATGTGTCTGATTCGATACTCCACCCAAGGAGTCTATATGCCTTATAGGATTGTAAATACCATTTTATCGTTGTACAAAAAGGAAATGTGGTAACAAGATGAATGTGGCGGTGAAGATGGCAGCTGGTGAGAATCCGTAATTATATTTATTTCTTTCTACTACGGTATCGAACAAGATGCAAGTAGCAAAACAAATTTCATCCATAGATGCCAGTATAACAACCTCATAGCTGATAGCTAGAAATCTTATGGTCCCTATACATGGAACTGTATACAAATGCCTAACATATGGACCTCTGTTCTATGATATGTGGGAGTTTCATCCTAAGGAGTATTTGAATAATACTGAAGGCGAGAAACTGAAGGGCTTCTGAAATTGACAGAGACGAAAACAGCTGACATAAAACCTATTTTAGATGGAAAGAGTAGTGCTGATTCAGTACCTATTAATGAACTTAAATAGTTCAGGAAATTTCTCTTCTAAATTCCAAGAAATGAGTAGTCCCAGCACTTCTTAAAAAGTTTAGCAGTCAGAACAGTATCAAGTCCACACATGCAAATGAGAATGTGTGATAGATATAAAGGAATCGACCAACCAATTATTTCAATCCCCCAAACCACTTTAATGAAAAAAAAAAGTGGAAAACAGAGACATATTTCTCCTTCAAGTTTAAAAATGGAAACAGAGAGGATAAAATTCAGATGTGAACTTCCAAGGACTCACACAAATATATGTTCCCACTTTTAGAAGAAACCAGAGATGCAATTGCCATATGAACTTCCAAAAGACTCATAATTGTTCAGGTTGAAAGAAGGTGGTGTTTAAGAGTACCTAGAAGAAAATATTAAATAAAACTTTGCAACTAACCATGTTAGATCCTTGATCAAAAGAATTCCCGAGATTATCAAGAGCAATGAGAAACATCTCTTTGGGAACAAGGTGGATCACGTAATAAAGAGGGTATGCCAATACTTGTTGGTTGAATCTAAACAGAAAGCGCCTTATTCTAATACTTTTTGCCATAAAAGAAGGAATCACCAATCATGTTGAGAAGAAACCTATATAGAGACAGAAAAAGAGGAAACAAAGTCACATATGCATAGACAACAAAGTCCACCGCTGGCAAGTTCAGTGGGAGATAACTTCAAACAAAGATTTAGGGTTAACCCATATCCCAAATATCAAAAACCTAAAAAATACCAAATTAAGATATTGATGCCTTGCATAACAATCTGTTTGTTTCTATGACATAGTTAATAAATGTTCCATCTATATGTATTCAACAGTGACTTTCTTCGACAATCTTCCAATGATTTTGATTGTAACGTTTCCTATTGTGTGAATAAAATCTTCAACCTATGACAGAACTCGTGTCATACCTCCGCCTCTCTTTACACTTGCAACAAAGAAAAAGATGTTGCAAACAAGTTCTTTAAATCTCCATTACTATTCTTATTTTTATTGGATCATCCAGCCATTTCACCATAAATTCATCCTCTATATCATATTCAAACAAGCTCATTTCGTTCATATTATAAGACTTTTTTTTTGTGAACACAAGAGCCTCTTCTCTATCCCAAATGATAATTTAGAAGTTTCTCAAACTTTTGAATACTTTCAGCCTTCAAATGAAAACTTCCAAAAAATAAATTATAGTCAAATCAACGAATAGACATCAAATAATCACCAAATACGGACTGCAGGGTATGCATATGTTTTTATCATATAACAGGGAAGCTAGGACTCACACTAAAACCCAGCTGCCATCGAGCAATTCGGGGCTCTCGGTGGGTGCGGGAGTCGGATTGGAGGCCTCCAACTGCAAAACGAGCTCGAGAGCCTCTGCCCGGACCTCTGGAGATGCACGGAACCCAAAGTCCGACCCATAAACCGTATCCAGCAGTGCCCTCTTCAGCTCGTAAAGCTTCCCATCACCATCTTCCTTCAAACTCACACCACCACTCACTTCGACGTCCGGGCTCCCGTTGCCCACGTCCTTCCCGGCCCACTCATCCTCGTCCCTCGGAGGATCCGGACCCGAGAATTTTGACACAGGCTCGGGCTCTGGCTCCGACTTCTCCCCCCACTCGTCGACAAAAGTCGGTTTTTCGGAAGATTCATCAATATTTCCGGATCCCGCTTCGGGTATCGGCCTAGAAGGTGGGTCAGTGGGGTCATTGAAGGAGTAAGAAGAGTACGAGGAACGTATCGGGAAGAGGAATCTGGTTTTAGAGGTTAAAGATACAGAATGAGGTTGGAGTGAATTTAGGGTTAATTTTGAGTATTTGAGTGAAGGGAGACAGTAAAGGTAGTGATTTAGAAGGAGAGACATTGAGTGTTCTTCAGTCAATAAAGGTGGAGGCGGAGATTCAAGTGCAGGTAATTTGGTAGTGATGGTGGGGATTCTTTTTCCAGTCTTATTCTGTGTTTTTGTGCACCACGAAATATCAAATTAAAAAAGATAATGCTAGATGTAGATTCATTTTTTTTACCTACACTCCCAGAAGGACGTGCAGATGAGTTTTTTATTCGTGCGGGCCTCGCGTGTATGTGACAGGACGTAACATTTTCGATACAAATAAAATTATCTAATTAAAAATGCTTCATTTGTCACGAGGGTGTTTGATGCTATGGCGAGAAAATATTTTATGATCTGATGTAATAGAAAATATGTGACTAAAAAATAAGAAAATATTTTGAAATTGTTTATAATATTATTTTATTGAAAAATGTATGGTTGAAAATGAATTTTGAAAAAAAATAATTTTTTTCAAGAATGTGTATCAAACATGGGTTCATTCGTACATTACGTTTTATGCATTGCACTTTAAAGTTTTCTGATTGATCACTAAATGTAGGCTTTAATCATGCTTTGCTCGCTGACTTTAAAATACTTTCGACCAAGCACTGAACTTTAATATAGTACACTCAATCACTCACTCACCATTTTCATTAGTCTACATCCGTCATGCTTCACTTAATGAATTTAAAAATGCTTTAAAGTGGTTATCGACTTTTATAATGTTTTCGAGTAAAGTTGATTTTCTGTGAACTTCGATCTAGGTTAAAATAAATAAATAAATATCAACTAGATAATAAAACTCACAATATAAGACGATAATATTGAAATCAATTAAAAATATATAATTTCTGATTTTCTGTAGTTGTTATAAGTCATGTTCAAGGAAAAAGAAGAATGCTAGCTTCAAATTGACATAAATCTTAATTTATATCATAATCTTCATTTAAATCTAGAAAATAAATTAGAGAAATTATTTTGTTATTTTGATTGAGATCGTAGACCCAAATCAAAGAAATAAAAATTATATCTAAAACGTACTATGAAATTTTTGATTTAGAGTCAATTATATTAATCAATGCTAGCAAAATACAATTTTTAAAGTCATCACAAAGTAATTCAAGAGGAAAGATGGGTATCGTTCTTGTGTATGCCATTTTATACTTCAAAATTTTTAATTTTTGAACAGTTAAATTCAATAAGTAAAGTTCAATAACTACTTGGAAGCATTTTAAAATTAAGTGAGTAAAGCGTGACAAAATTATATGTTCAATGAGTAAATCGCGACAAATGTATAAGTTGAGTGACCAATGAAACATTTAACTCCGAGTATCCGAAATGATTAGTCTCGTGAGTTCATTTTAGCAAAGGTGATTGAAGTTTGCAATTAATATCAAAATGGTCATTAAAATAAATTTGTTACAGTAGAAACCACTCAAATCTGTAAAATTACACTAGAAACATCAAACTAAATCTCACGTGTCACCTGTTAAAATTTCACCGTGGTGCAAAACAACATTATTTTGAATGTCACACTAGACAATATTGTTTCCATTAATTAAAAGCATTTTGTCAAACATGTTTTCCCCACGAAACGATTTTTCTTTGGTGTTCAAGGGTATTAGGGATGAAGGGATGAGAAATTGTATGATAGAGGAAAATGTTTTATAAAATTAACGCTTCTAATTAATGGGACACGATTTTGTCTTGCGTGGCTACAAAATTATGTCGTTTATGTCCACGGGCAAAGAGTGTAAACATGTTTAGAAAATTAGCGTTTCTAATTATGGATACAATTTTGTCTCACGTGACGCACAAAATAATGTCATTTATGTCCAAAATGAAATTTAATGATGACATGTAAATTTTTTGTTCAGGTTTCAAGTCGAGTGACCACTAGTGTAACCAGGGGCGGACATGCCAAGGGCCTAACGGGGGCGGCCGCCCCCACTGAAAAAAAAAAATATTATTATTATTATTATTATTATTTTATTTTTTTTTTACAGTTTTTTTAACTTATTTTTTATCTCGAATGCAG
>CAIGRS010324865.1:0-14293 GCA_903798395.1 Fraxinus floribunda | reverse complement strand
GGTTCGATAAGTTTTTTCTTTAAAACTTAAAAATCAACAAATCTTGAACAGATCCTTGTTTTCTAGCAAGTGGCGAGTTCTTTTCGTGGATTTTTATGTGGGAAGTTGTGAAACTTAATACTCTTTCTGCGTTAATTTTAAAATTTAGTACTGGATTTTGAATTCTAAAGATGTTTTGATCATGGTTTAAGGATTTATTATTATTATTTTTTTGGGTAGATAACATACATTCTTGCTATTTTAGTATAAGACATTAGTGTAACTTTTCACCTTTAATTTTGTGATCCTAATGAAAAAGTTCAAATTTGCGCAGACAATTGATATGGCTATTGATGGAGGATCAGGAAACCACCTGCTTGCCGCCGATTCAGTTCCTTTCGCCAGAAGGTCACTGGTCTCTCTGATTGTGTCTTGTAATTTGATCTGTTTCAAATTCATTTTTCTTCGGTTGGTATCATAGAGAAAAAGTGGATGGGCTATCCAACCTATCCAAGCCAGAAAAACATTAGACCCCTATTCCTCCATTTACGAGAGGAAGAGCTTGAAAATTCTTTCTGATATTGGATTGTAATTTGTAGTGCATTACCAAGAAAGATTTTCAGCATCCATATACCTGCATACATCTGTCACTTGCGCTACTTGTGCGTGTATACATTTGTGTTTCATCATTCATAAGCATGTTGTGAATGTTGAAGCAAGTTATAAAGCAGTACGAGAATTGGGAAAGAATTTTAAACCTCTGCCCAATTCTTTATTCGCACCAACGTTCCGTTCTATTAGAATAATCTTATTCCAGTGTTGATGCAGTTATCAGCTGGACGCATTGGAAAAAGCACTAGAGGGAAACACCGTTGTATACTTGGAGACCGGTTCTGGGAAGACCCTGATTGCAATCATGCTCCTCCGCAGCTATGCCCACCACCTCAGAAAGCCTTCACCCTTCATTGCTGTATTTTTGGTCCCTACTGTTGTTTTGGTAACCCAAGTATGTGACTATGCATCTGTACTTTTATAGATGTTGTGCATTAGTTTTCATTTGATTTATTTGATACATTATTTCTCGTTGTCCTTTGAGTTTATGCAAATTCATAATTGCATGATGCATCACTTATCATGTAGTTGTTTGGTTTAATTATTAACCTCTAAAGTTAGGTCTCGTTCGGTAGAGATTAAAATCGGATTAAAATTGAAAAATTAGCCATTATTTTTATTAGACGAATGAGACCTAATAGCGGCTATATTTTCAATTTTAATTGGATTTTAGGGCTTGTTGAGTAGAGATTAAAATTGAAAAACTAGTCGTTATTTTTTACTTTTATTAGACGAGTGGGACCCAATAACGGCTATATTTTCAATTTTAATTGAATTTTAAGCCGTACCGAAAACAGCCTTAATATCTACCGAACGGGCCTTAATGAAGATTCAAATAGGGTTTTCTATGTTAACCTTTTCCTTTTCCTTTTCCCGCAGTTACAATGTATATGGCTTTTTATATGGTTTAAAATTTGATTTTGTACTTCTCATGGTTAAACAGCAAGGTGAATATATCGAGATGCACACTGACTTAAAAGTGGGCAAGTATTATGGTGAGTTGGGTGTTGATTTCTGGGATGCTGCCACATGGAAGCGCGAAAAGGATGAGCATGAGGTGTGAATGACTCCCTCTTCTCTTTCTTTACTTTGCTAATGATATGTAGTCTATCATCATATATTTCAAGACCAAAATATTTAAAATAAATTCAACAATCTTTGTTATTGGATGAAGATGCGGCATTGGGTTATAGTGCTGCTTATTGCGTACTCCTTAAAATTAGTATACAATCCATTCTTAGCTAAAAAGTGGTTCTGTTCGATTTGATGCTACTGTTCATTAGGACAATAAATTGGTGGAGGCATGAAGTAGGGGCTATAAACCTTACCCCAAACTATAATATTAATTTAAGTTGCCAACTTAAAGATACTATGAAAATGTCTGTGATGAAAATATATTACTAGTAAATGCTTAAACCTTATTAGAGATTTGAATGTTGTAAGAATGGTGAGATACTAAGCCCCCGTTTGACGCCCATTTTTTTCTCATTCTCATTCTTTTTCTCTTTCTTCATTTCAACCACACAACTACACGTTCTATCAATAAAATAATATTACACATAAACCTAAAAACTCTCCTTACTTTTTAACCACACATTCTTCCATTAATTACTATTCAAAAACACATTTTTTGAATAAAATGGGTGTCAAACACTTCCTAAAGTAATCGGGAAATGCATTCTTTATCATAATCATAAATACATGCTTCTCATATTGTAACACTGTGATTTCATGTTCAGGTGCTTGTAATGACTCCGGCGATTTTGTGTAATGCCTTGAGTCATAGGTTTTTGGGTCTCGACCAGATAAAGGTTTTAATATTTGACGAATGTCATAATGCGAGAGGCAATCACGACTATGCTCGCATAATGAGGGTATGATTTTGTTTTAATATGATACGTCAAACTTGAAGTTATTTTTAACTTCTTTGTGGCCTCATTAAGGGAATTTAATTATTGATCACAATTGTTTATTTGATATTTCCTCTTTAATTTAAAACCTTCATAGATATCTTAATAGCTTGTAATGAATTTATTTGATTATCACAATGTTAATCTGAAATTTGTAGTATGTTATAATGTTTCTATGCCCTTGTTTGAGCTCTATTTTCCCAAAACTTTTTTTTCTCAAAACTCATTTTAAACATTACATTTTCTTAATAAAATAATTTTACACGTAAATCAAAAAATTTTCCCTTCTATTTAACAGTACATTTCAAAGTATAAAAAAATAAAAAAATCACCATTCCAAAATCTATTATCCCAAAATAATGGGGTTCATACAAGGGCTAAATGGTATATTCTAGGAGTGTGTTTGGTGCATAATAAAAATGAGAGACGCATTTTTTTGAAGTGATGTGATGACGAATATGTGGTTGAAAAAGAAGAAAAAGTTATTGATGTGATGGAAAATATTATTTTATTGAAAAATGTGTGGTTGAAAATGAGTAGAAGAATGAGAATGAAAAAAATAATGTGGGTCAAACATGGGCTTAATTTCTAATTTGATATGGAATTTTAACCACAGGTTGTGTTCTTATGGAAACATAATAGCAATATGATTAAGCCCCCGTTTGGTACACATTAAAATTTTCATTTTCATTCTTCTACTCATTTTCAACTATACATTTTTTAATAAAATAATATTTTTCATCACATCAATAACTTTTCTTTGTCTTTCAACCACACATTCTCCATCAATCTACTATTCCAGAATGTATTTTTCCAAAATAATGTGGTTCAAACATACCTTAAGATTTTCTTGTGTTGTAAAGAGAGTTTCGAATAAGCACATGGATTGTGTTTTCTCTATTTTAAATCCCATTTTTATGCATGATGGAACTCAATAAGGTTATTATATATTTACGAGGTTCTTGTATCTTTCTGACGGTTGCGATTTCTAGTCTTTTAGCTGATATTGAATTTTTACTGATATTTTGTTTGTATCAAATAAATTCCAGTCCCAAAGAAGAGCATTTATTTGGACTCAATGGTATAAGCTTGAGTATCATGAAAATGTGTTACTTCTTGTTAAAACAATAAGGGTCTCAATGACATGAACAACTAGTCACATCATAATGAATCAACTTAGCCTTAATAAACATAATTAGTTCAAGTCTCTTAGCCTCAATTCAGATTTCCTTCTTTTGTTGCGATTTTTTAATAACCATGTCAATTTTGTCGTACAATGTTCACGTTTTGGAATTGACAAAAAAGGCAGCATCAAGAAGCAACTGTGGAAAAGTGAAACTTTTCATACTTTCAACTCTCTCCTGAATAAGAGGTGTGGGATGTATTATAATATAATCAATTGAAGTAAGAAATATTGGTTAACATGTGTGCGTCTTTTATTTACCGTGAGTTACTTTGGCGAGGTGCATGAATGGATGTCATCAAAACTTTAGTTACTGAATATACTTCTAAAATTTTTAGTCTCCTTGAATTTGTCGAACATGACATTGTTTGACTTTGTCACTAGTGATTTTGTTTTTGACTTACAATATTAGAAAAACAACTTGCAGGATTTCTATACTCGCCAACGACAAGAAAATGCTTTGCACCTTCCTAGAATATTTGGGATGACTGCTTCTCCTATAAAGGCTAAAGGTTAGTAACTTCTAGAAAATTATTAATTCAATCTTGTGTGTTGTATTGTGTATAGCTCTCTTTCGATCTCTCTATTACTGACTTTATCTAAGCACTTCATTTCTTTGCTATGTATAGGCTCATGCTTGGCCGCTCACCACTGGGAACAGATTAGGCAGCTTGAAAATCTAATGAATTCAAAGGTATTTTTGCTACCTTTGCTTTGTAATTCATGTATTGTTGCCTACAAGTGAATTTGTTGTGGAAGTATTAAGGCGTGTAATAGCGGTTAGCCTTGCAAATCCCTATTTAGTAGTGGCTACATATATTTTTGAATTTCGTTCTTATGGCTAGTGTCCCATTTGGGTTTGTGTAATGGTTCCTAATCTGCACTGTTCTTATGAATGAAGGTCTTCACATGTGAAAGCGAATCTGTTTTAGCTCAGTATATCCCATTTTCGACTCCAAAAGTAAAGATATACGAACATGTGGGTGTTCCTTGCCTCACTGTTGAATGTATTGCAAGTGATCTGGAAAAGTCGATAGAGAAGGTATACACATCTATGTCTCACTTGGAGCTAGAAACTGTTGGAATTGTGGTGTGTTATTGCTCCTATGAATAACTAACGATGCAGTTTCGCTTGATGAAAAGTATGCTTACCATTGGAGTAAAATGGATGATATAAGTGTAGCATGAATAGTATATCTTATATAGATTTGAATATTGATTCTCCCTCATCTCGTGTACTTCATGGCTTTATGAAAAATATCCTAGCTTGATGTTCTGTGGAGGTTAAATTTGTTGAAGACAAAATTTAAATAAATAAATGCGTTCTCTCTGTGTAACTTAAAGGTTTTAGATGAGAAGATGTACCATTGCTAGATAAAAGACTAATTTTCAAGTTTTGTTGTCACCCATATATGAAATTTTTGCACATGCTTGTTTTTAATAAAAAACATGAAGTCCTATATGCACGTGAGGGGTCGGGTTGAATGTCTATTAGCTTAAGTTTTTAGATAAGGTGTTCAATATTAATCTTATGAGTCCTTTTACTTTTTCTACTCTCCATCCATTTTATTGTTCTAGTTGGAAGTTACTGGTGCTGCAAGCATAATGGTGATTTGCATTGTTTGAGATAGATTTGAATAAGTGATATAATTTTTTATCTTAAGGACTGAAGCTGTATTTTCTGGGAACTAAACTCGTTTGTTTGGATTTTTTCGTCTATGGTTAGCATTTTCATGCTATCATTTGCTCATCCCATTTTCAAGGTACTGACTTTATGTATACTTTTCATCAGCATAAACTCTCTCTGGAAAGATCAAGTATCTCTATCTCTGCCGCTGAATCTGCAAAAAAAAGATTATCTAATCTTTGCTCTACCTTCATGTTTTGTTTAACTGAGCTCGGTGTTTGGTTAGCTATAAAGGTATATATTTTTTTTTTGTATATAAAAAGCACAATTTTTTTTCAGCTGTAGCAATTGACAGTAAGAACTTCTGGTTTGAATAGGCAGCAGAGACGTTATCTTGTGAAGTAACCAATTTCTTTTCATGGGTGACATTGGATGTACGTTGTGAGAAGGTTGTTAGAGATTTCAGTTTGGATGCACTTAAAGTCTTTTGTGCCTTTGTGCCGTCGGGTATTTCTCACTTTATATAATGTCTATCTGTCTTTATCCAAGATTTAGATATTTTATTCGTTTCTATTCGTGCCGTGATTGTTTTGTTTCTGTTCATGAAGGTCCACAATGGTCTAATTGTTATGGTATAAAAGCTAAATTGAATTCTGGGTATGTTACATCGAAGGTTGCCTGCCTTGTTAACACTCTTCTTGAATACAGGTTTGCTAATATACGCTATTTACATTTTTTTCTTTAGAAACTATTAGTGTTCTTTTCAATTCTTTTGATGAGTGTCTTACCTGTTTTGAGATTAACATGTTCACAGAACTAATTTAAATCATGAGAAAAATTTCGTTCTAATATTTCGTACATTTTAGTTTTTGGGAAGAACTTTAGTATCCTGTTTATGATGTGTTAAACTATAGTTATTCTGAGTGTATCATGTAATAGGTGGTAACATCACAAGGACCTAATGATTAGGCAAACATGCACGGGGAAGAATCTTATGGTGTGTTTGATTGTGTGAATTGTACAGCATAAGATAAAAAAAACTGCAAATTAAATATGACTTAGCGTTATTGCCACTACCCATGTTTATCAACTTCAAAATCTGCAAAATCCAACTGCGTATATGTTCCACCACACGTGGTGGGGATCTTGACATGACTGCATTTTTGGCTAAGCTTCAAGGTGAGAGAAAAAGTCTGACTTACTTTGTAGTTGGGCAATCGTACACGACTAAATATCTTATGATATGTTTGATGTCGCGAATTGAACATCACGAGAAATAAAAAGCGGTAGTTGACGTTACACAATATCATAGTCACCACCTATGTTCATCAACTAAAGAAGTGTTAAATTTCTAGTCATGTAGACCTCCCACCATGCTTGGTAGGTCTTGTAAGCTTAGAACAGCAGTGGCATCACCCGTGCTGCTGTTCTTGTTCATACTTCACCTGGAAGGGCACAAAGTACAAAGTCCCAGGTGAATCATTTTGGTTTCCTACTGTTCACTTGAAGCAGATACAGTACCACCACTAATATTCCAATTACTCTCACTTGTTTCATACGATATTTCTGGATTTTAATTGAATTTGGATAAAAAGAAGAGCATTTTTCCAGTTTCTTGTTTAATTGTTTATTAGTCATTAGTTCTTCACCATTTTGTGGATATTTTGAGTTTGGTTGAGAGCATTTTGTTGGTACTCTCTCTTACATGATACTTGCACAGGGAAATTAAGGATTTGAGATGTATAGTCTTTGTTGAGAGAATTATAACGGCGATTGTTCTTCGGAATCTGTTGAATGAGTTACTTCCTGAAGTCAGTGGGTGGAGGACAGAATACACGGCAGGGAACACTTCTAAGCTGCAATCACAGAGTAGGAAAGAACAAAACAAAGTTGTTGATGAATTCCGCAAGGGCACTGTGGGTCTTGTACATGAATTTTTTATTTACCATTCCAATATTTGCTACTTTATTTTTATAAAAAAATATTTATTTTTGTTCTTGGCCATGTTTTTGCAGGTTAACATCATCATTGCAACCTCCATGCTTGAAGAGGGATTAGATGTGCAAAGATGCAATCTTGTGATTAGATTCGATCCCTCTGCCACAATATGTAGCTTTATTCAGTCACGTGGGCGTGCTCGTATGCAAGACTCAGACTTCGTATTAATGGTGAAAAGGTGAGCTCAGTAACTTTCAAAATGTGAAAATAGAAGAATAATAAAATGTTAATCTCTGTTTTCTTGTTGGGGAAAATTCTATACTGATGATATGAGCTGTTATCACTTCAAAAATAGTAAAAATAGAAGGTAAAATCTCGACGACTGTTTTCTTGTTGGGAACAATTTAACAATTTATTTTTTACTGCAGTGCATGATTTGCTAGTTGCTTTAATTCTTCAAACTCATAGCCGTTGGTTGAAGCCTAATCGAATATTAAAGTATCTATTAATCGATTATCCTGTCCTTTTTGGTTGATAGCTGGTTACAGTAGAATTTGAGCAATTCGAAGGTCAATGATGAGGCTGATTATCACTTTCTTCATTGTTCTATTGGTTGATTGTAGTGGGGATACTGCCACCCTCAAACGTGTAGAGAACTATTTGGCTAGTGGAGAGATAATGCGGAAGGAGTGCTTGAGCCATGCTAATCTTCCTTGTGAACCTATTGATAATGAATTGAAAAGTGAAGAATACTATGAAGTTGAAACAACAGGAGCAATTGTGACTTTGACTTCTAGTGTGTCTTTGCTTTATTTCTATTGCTCACGGCTGCCTTCTGACTGGTTTGTTCCTGACATCTTTAAGCTTATCACCATTTTGAAGCTTTTAGTTTCTAGGTTGTCAAATTATCTTAAGAAAGTACCTGATTGCTGTGTGGTTTGTTACAGTGTTAATTTCTCAAAATTGTAAAAATAATTTTTATATTTTTCTCTTTTTTTGGCCTTTTGATTTGTAGTTACTACAGACCTTACCCTCGCTTTGTGGTTGACAAAGAATTGGAAATTTGCACACTGCACCTTCCAAAAAGCTGCCAAATGCAACCTATTACCGTTAAGGGTAAAACCAAAATACTGAAGCAACTTGCATGCCTAGAAGCTTGCAGAAAACTTCATCAGATCGGTGCCCTGACTGATCATCTTGTGCCTGTTATTGTGAGGGAAGAAGCTGATGCTGAAAAATTTGGTGACTATTTGTTTACACTTTTGTTGATTATGATTCTTGATTTGGAATTTTCTTTAGTTCTCCTACGGACTTGTTTTTCAAGATAATGACAAGTTGCAATATTTTTTCGAATCTGAATGTACAGGATACAAACCTCCTTATGTGGAGGAACATGTACAGTACTGCCCACAGGAATTGGTTGGTTATAACGACAATGAGTCCGAAAGGCTGTACTATTGCTATTTAATTAAATTACAGCAGGAGTTCACTTATACCATCCAGCCGCAAGACATTGTGCTTGCCACCAGGATGAGACTTGAATCTGATGTCGAGCAGTCAAATTTAGATTTAGATGTGGATAGGGGAAAACTACTTGTGCATGTAAAATGTGTTGGAAGCATTAAACTGACTTCTGAGCAGGTAAAATGCTAAAATTAATAATCTATAATCATTTGCTATTGTCATGTTGAGAAGCTAACAGCCAATGAGAACTTTGATTTTCTGAAAATCGATTTTTAATCTTTGGTTGCAGATTCTCTTATGTCAGAGGTTTCAGAACGCTGTTTTTAAGCATCTTTTTCATAATAATTTTTATAGACTTCATGAAGATCAGGGTAGATCTTATATGAGGAGTGACTGCATGGCTTTTGATTATCTTCTTCTTCCGCTTCAAGGCTCACGAATTGATTGGAATTGCATTAAATCTGTCCAATTTCAAAATAACAGTTTCTGCGATATGCTCATTAATGGTTCTTCACCCAAAGGTCATGGTCATCTTGTGCACACAAAGAATGGTTTGGTCTGTACCTGCATGTTAGAGAATTCGTTGGTTCATACGCCTCATAATGGTTTCATGTATTGCATCACGGGAACTCTAGGTGCTTTGCATGGCAATTCATTTCTTAGTCTGAACAATGGTGAATATGTTACTTACAAAGAGTACTATGAAAAGAGGTCTGCATTATTCCGTTCCTTTCAGTTAAGCACTGATGTATTTACTATGCGTGGTCAAGCTTAATCTTAATAATAAGGTTTTGTTCCTTGCAGACATGGCATCAAATTGCTTTTTGAAAATGAAGCACTTCTTAATGGGAGACGCATCTTTACAGTGCAAAATTACCTTCAGGGATGTAGAGGTCAGAAGGCAAAAGGTTGGTTTATTATTAAGTGCTTGTGTGAAAGTGATTATTTGGAAAGTGATTTTCTTTTGGAGAATAAGTAGTTAAAAAGTAAGGAAAAGCTATGGGGAAATGTGAAAAATGATTTTATTTTATTTTATTTATTTACTTATTATTATTTTTTTTTTTTTAAGAATGTGTGGGGGAAAAGTGGTTGTCAAATAAGCACTTTCTAAGAAGGGGCTAAAATGTATATAGAAACAATTCATTTTCCCTAGTCATTTTCTAAACAAATCATGAAAGACAGCAGATTTTGTAAGAGATTTTCTCTTATTGACATTTTTTCATAAGCTAATACTGTAACATGTTTAAAATTCTTCAGTTTCCCTTGGGTCCACCTATTTTTTGTCTCTCTGTTTAAGAAATCTAACTCTGAATCATGTATATATTGAACTGCCTAAATAATTCAAGGATTGGAGTACTGGAGTAGCAAATTAGCGGGGACCAAATTTTTATTGAGTTGAAGTTCCTGTTTGTGTGCTGGTGGGTGCATGATTTTTTTGTGAATTGAATAAGTGAATGGCTCGTCTACTGCGTATGTTTTGTTAAAACCGTTGTGTTAAGAGGCTTATTGTTAATCTGGGCTAATATTTTCTTACTACAATGCGGAATAAAGAGGTTTATCGAGATTATTTCTTGCTATGCGATCAACTAAGATACTTGTGTACTGTATATTTGGACATATCACATTTTGGTTTATGCTAAGTGGTGTTTTCCTTTTCCCATGCAGAACCAAGTAATGCATCATGCGAGCTGCCACCTGAACTTTGTTCAGTCATTATGTCGCCTATATCTATTTCTACATTTTACTCTTTCTCTTTTCTTCCATCTGTCATGCATCGGATCGAGTCTTTGCTTTTAGCTTCAAACTTGAGAAGAATGCTAAAGGATCACTGCATGCAAAATGTTGATATTCCAATCATCAAAGTATGTATTTTTTACTCCTATGGTTCCCTATATCTTAAATTTAATGTCACGTCTTGACTTGCAAGATCATTTAAGCTAGTTGAGAACACACTATATTTTTCAAATCATTGATGAGCTGCACCTGCCATTTCTTTTAAACTTTTAATGTATGAAAAGTGCAAGATTGTGGTTAATTTACTAGAAGTGTAGTTGGTGACTTGGTATGCATATTTCTGATAGTTGAGATTTATTTGGATATTTCTTAATGGGTATGAAGAAATTAACCCGACACATTATGTTTAGCTGGATTACGACATTACATGCACAATAAGCTTTGCATGATTTAGTGAGGGTTTTAATGGATATTGTCTGCTCATTAATTATGAGAGAAATAAATTAGTTTTTTTTTAAAGTTGGTGTTTTAATTTAGTTGATGTTGTCATCTCAACCATAATCTTGGTCTAATGTTAATTTGCTGTCACTATCAGGTTTTGGAAGCAATCACAACAAAGAAATGCCAAGAAAAACTTCATCTGGAATCACTAGAGACCCTCGGGGACTCTTTTCTTAAATTTGCTGCTGGTCAACATGTTTTCAAAATTTATCAAAAAGAGCAAGAGGGACTACTTAGTATTAAAAAAGAAAAAATAATTTCTAATGCTACATTGTGCAAGCTGGGATGTGACCGCAAAATTCCGGTAATATTACCAAGTCGTAATCATATTTTTGCTTAATCTCATTAATAAATATTTTACTTGAAAGTGAAGCTCAGGCACACTTGTTTCATGTGTCATAGGAAAGTTTTTAAAGAAGAGAATTTTGTATTATATTCTTATTTTTCAAAACTTGGACACAAAAGTAAAGAAAATAAATTCTTCTAATTTTTATATTTTTAATAGTTATTTGACATGACTTATTATTTACTTAGGATGTGTTTGAGCCACATTATTTTGAAAGAATGTATTTTGAAATAATAGATTGATGGATAATGTGTGGTTGAAAAAAAAGAAAAAGTTATTAATGTGATGAAAAATATTAGTTTATTGTAGAATGTGTGGTTAAAAATGAGTAGAAGAATGAGAATGAAAAATTTAATGTGTACCAAACATGGGCTTAATAGAAGGAGGATGGTCAACAAAGTACATCCATATGCTATTTAGACATGACTTTTGTACTTGGGTAAGTTATCTTGAGGTCTTAAAATTAGTTTTGGATGAGACACTAGAGAGACCGAAATTTGAACTCTAAGCCCCTATTTGGTACCCATTAAAATTTTCATTCTCATTCTTCTACTCATTTTCAACCACACATTCTTCAATAAAATAATATTTTCTATCACATCAATAATTTTTCATTCTTTTTCAACCACACATTCTACATCAATCTACTNTTTGGTACCCATTAAAATTTTCATTCTCATTCTTCTACTCATTTTCAACCACACATTCTTCAATAAAATAATATTTTCTATCACATCAATAATTTTTCATTCTTTTTCAACCACACATTCTACATCAATCTACTATTCTAAAATACATTCTTCAAAAATAATGTGGCTCAAACACACCCTAAATTTATCTTAACACTGAATAGTAGAAATTTGGCAAAAACTCAAATATTACTTCCCTACGGACCCGACCCCTTTCCCGCACCCCGTTAAATAATATAACAGAATTCTAGTTTAATTTTTATTTGATAATCATACTAACATTATTTTAATTGCCACGACACATGGTTGGAAGATAAAAATGGACATCAATTGTTTTTTTTTTTTTTGGTGTTCTGCTCTACTTTCTTGTTTCTTTTATTTTGTGCCTCAAAGAAATAATATCCATCAATGAGTATTGAATTTTTCTTTCTTACTTTGGTCACTTCTAAATTTTAGGGCTTCATCCGCAATGAACCATTCAACCCCAAAACATGGATAATTCCTGGGGATAATTCTGCAGATCATGGTTTAGAAGAGGAGTTACCATCATCTAGAAAAGTCTATGTTAAAGGGAGCAGGATGCTAAAAAGTAAGGTTATCGCAGATGTTGTTGAAGCGTTGATCGGTGCATTCCTTAGCTCAGGTGGTGAATCAGCGGCCTTATCCTTTATGGCATGGCTTGGTATAAATGTTGACACTGTTGGTGTTCCCTATACAAGGCCCTTCCCTGTTAATCCCGAGGAACATGTCAATGTCAGATATTTTGAGTCTCTGCTGAACTATCGGTTTCGTGATGCTTCTTATTTAGTTGAAGCACTAACTCATGGTTCTTACATGCTGCCCGAAATTCCAAGATGCTATGAGGTATGTGCCGTAGAAATTATGTTTAGAAGATTCGTTCGTTAATTTTTCTTACCACGCGGAATTGTTTAGTGATGGCTTTAATTTCATTCTTCTGCAGCGTCTGGAATTTCTTGGAGACTCGGTACTAGATTATGTGATTACTGTGAACCTGTACAACAAATATCCTGGCCTATCTCCTGGTCTTCTAACCGATCTAAGGTCAGCATCTGTGAACAACGATTGTTATGCTCAATCGGCACTTAAAGCAGGACTTCACAAACATATTCTTCATGCTTCACAAGAGCTTCACCGGCATATAATCAAGACAGTTAACAATTCCGAGGACCTATCCTTGGTCTCAACTTTTGGTTGGGAATCTGAGATAACTTTCCCGAAGGTGGTAACTTTCATAAAATATCCTCATTTACACCTGTGAATATGAGTTTTATTCCAATATTCTGTTTAAAGGGGTGAATGTTTCATAATGTCGAATTTGTAAACCTGTGTGTTCTGAGATTCAATCAATGACCTGGAAGTTCGTTTTTGTGAAATTTTACAAATTACCAAAAATGCAACGTTTTTGTGAATCAAGGATGTGTTACGTGCTCAGTTTCATAGAATGTTTAAACTTTTCTTGTGGCACTAATTGTTTGTCTTGTTGACATGATGTAGGTGCTCGGGGATGTAATAGAATCCCTAGCCGGGGCTATCTTCGTTGATTCTGGGTTCAACAAGGACATTGTTTTTCAAAGTATAAGGCCTCTTCTCGAGCCCATGATTACACTTGAGACATTGAGGCTTCATCCGGTGAGAGAATTATCTGAATTATGTCAGAAGAAGCATTTTACCCTCAAAGAGCCTGTCGTCGTTCTTGAAAATGGGGTGTCATTTGTTGAAGTGGAGGTGGAAGCTGACGGCATTGTACACAAAGAGTCACGTTCGGCTTCTGATAAAAAAACCGCGAAGAGACTGGCTAGCAAAGCTGTGTTGAACTCGCTTAAAGAAAGAATAGCTGGGCTCTGAGCTTAGGACCAGATGCTCGGTCCCTTGGAAGGCTTAGTAATATATATATATATATATATATATAATCAAGTATGTGATTATTGCAAGTAGTTTGATTAAATTCGTCGATGTATTCATTATGCACTACGATGGCTGCAGATTCGACAATTCAGTTCGGATTGAAGCTTAAAAAGTTTACTTAAATGTTTAACTTATTTATTTTGACAATAAAATAAGTCATTTGAAATTAAACAGTGTTTTTCTAGTTAAGTCCTTGTTTGGTCCCTGTACTTTTACATTTTTCTCCTCTTTTATTTTCAATAGCACATTTTTCAATAAAATAATATTATCCGCGAACTCAAATTTTTTTTCTAACTACGTTCTCCATCAAAAGATTATTCTAAAATGAATTTTGGGCTAAAATGGGGTTTTAACATACCATAAAGAGTAATGCTTCTTGTACAA